>VXAC01007212.1:1184383-1208186 GCA_013399225.1 Rhipidura dahli
AGGAAAAATTTCTTCACCAAAAGTGCTGACATTGGAGCAGGCTGCCCAGTAGTGGAGTTGCCAACCCTTGAAGTGTTTAAAAGGTGTGTAGATGCAGCACTTGGGAAATGTAGTTTAAGAGTGAATACAGACATCCTGGGTTAGCGATTGGACTCAATGGCTTAAGAGGTCTTCCGACCTTAAGAATTCCAGTATGATCCTACTCCAAATTCCTCCTCCTAGAATGAAGGGAAACAATCGCCACGTTTCAGCAGGTGGCCCCAGACAGCCTCCTGGGCTCTCAGGCAGACGCAAGGCCCGCCGTTCGGTCCCCTTTGGCCTCGGCGCCTCACGCTCTACGTCCATTTCCTCACTGGGCCAAGACCCCCGGGCCCCGGCNGAGCGCCTGGGCGGTGCCACCCCCAAGCAGTTCTGCGCCGTGCAGGGGAGGCCGCTCGTCAGCTACGCGGTGCGGGCCATGGAGAGGTAACGAGCCCGGCGCCGCTCGGCTCCCGACCGCGCCCCGCGGGCTCCTGCCGGCCCTCGCCGTGCCCCGGAGAGCCGCAGGCAGTCCTCTCTGCCCTCGCCTCAGGTCCGGGCACCCCCGGCGGGGCTAGTTTGCGTTGCGGTGTGTCTCCGTCCCTCCCCTCCTGGTCAGACCGGGCAGGGAACGAGGTGTGTCTGGGCCCCATCACCCGGGACGAAGTCCCGGGCGGGAGCTGGCGCTTCCCTCACCTCAGCCTGGCTTCAGCGCCATCCCGGGTGGCTCTCCGCTCTCCTTCCCCAGCCCCTACCCATGCTTCGAGGCTGTGCCGCATTCCTGTGCTCCTGGAGATCATCTGTTCGAGGCCTCTCAGCCTCGAAGCTCGAGGGTTTGTGTAGTTAGAGTGGCTGGTTTGGTGAGCTATGAGCCCACCGCAGCTGTTGGAGACAGTCGTAGGACTATCCATCAGCTCTGAAAAGAGATCTCTACTGCCTTTGCCATTGGAGATGGTCTTTATAATGTCCAAAGGCTTTGAAAAATGATCCACCCCTCATGATGGGATGAATGAACTCACTGGTGTACAGCACTGCATTATACTCCATGTTGCCCATGGTAAAACTCCTTGCATCAGCAGGAAGTTTAAAGCAAAAATATTCAAGTTAAAGTTGTTGGACTAGGAGCTGATGGCTTATGTAGTGTGAAGCTTCATTTGTAACTTTTCCATGTTTATGTTGTAGTGATAGCACACAATAGGAGTAATGGGTACAAACTGAAAGATGGGAAATTTAGGTTAGACATTAGGAAGAAATTCTTTACTCTAAGAGTGGTGAGGCATTGGAACAGGTTTCCCAGGGAGGTTGTAGATGCTCAAACCCAGGTAGAGTTCCAGGCCAGGCTGGATAGGGCCTTGAGCAACCTGGTCTAGTGGAGGTGTCCCTGCCCATGGCAGGGGTGTTGGGGCTAAATGGTCTTTAGGGTGCCTTCCAACCCTTAACTTCTATGTTTCTATGTTGGAGCAAAGGATTAAAGTAATGGGATTTCTTAGCAGCCAGGCTTTTCATTTTCATAAGGCCGTTGAGTTCTAGGCATGTGACTGACAGTTAATATATTATTGTCAAATGTAACATAATGTAAGTCTTGTATCTAGTGTCACTTGAAGCACAGCAGGTAGGAGCAGACTGTCAAGGGGAATTCTGGATCTGTTGCAGTAACTTGTAGGAAAACAAACCTTTAGCTTTTTAGAGAGAATAAATGGGGAGCAGTGGAGATTGGTGAAAGAAATAAAATTACCAGCATCTCCCAAAGTTCTTAACACATGGAAACTTGTACAACATCAAAATTGGAACTTTTTTTCCATTCCCACCCAGAGAGGCTTCCCTCAGGTCACTTGTTCCTTTATGAAAGAAATACTGCTTGTTTTCTTTCTTTAATTTTCAACAGCAGCCAGTGGCAAAGCTAAATACATCAGTAAGCAAAGCGCCCAATCCAAAGCTTGCCACAGCTGTAATTTCTGCCAAAATATCATGGGAATCTACAGAGAAGAATTATATCCTCACTTAGTGTATTGGAGACCTGGAAAAGAGAACAGAGTGAGGTTTGGAGGTTTAGGAAGGAAAAGTTATGCATCTGAAAAAAAAAACCAACTCTATTTTTACTGCCAGTAAGCTCTGAGGAAATAGCCATACTTTGAGCAAACAATATTATATTTGTCCTAAAGCTGTGAAAAATTAGAAGGTTGATTTCTAGTTGTGCAGTTTAACCAAGTTGATTGTGAAGGTAACAGCTTGGTGCTTTTGCTTAGGAGTGCAATAACTACTGCCAGTGCTCTGGCAGGCAGAGCTTCCTGCTACCTCTGCTGAATAGAGTGTTGACTCGTATAGATGTGTATGAGGAGCTGGGGACAGATGTACTCTAAAGCTTGGGATGGCTTTCATTTTCATCTCAACACTTCTGGCACTGAAACTGTAGAGGATGTACCTTGTTTTTACTTTGTGTGAATGTAAGCACAGAAATGTAAGATTGAGGAACTGCAGTTTGTCACATAATCTGCCCAGAAATGGCAGATTTTGTGTTTAGTTTGATGATATCTTCTCATGTCTGTTGTTCACCTGGTGTAATTGAATGGGTGACCCATCTGCCTGTAAAAACTTCAATTGAACTGAGCAGCTACTGCTGCTATTTTTGAGCTTTCTTAAATCTGGAAAAGAGGTAGCAGTATAGATGTGAAATACGTAAACAGTTCAACAATGTCCAGCTGCTTTGCATGTGGTTTTTAAAGGCTGGTGGAAAAATATTTTATGCTGTCCAGCTGAAAGTAGTGAGGCTCTAAATATCAATGTGGAAAAATAGGCAGATGAGACAAGGGCAGACATGAATGATAAGCAGTTGTTGCGTTCTGTTGCATAGGATAACAGCATGTAGAACGCTGGCCTGCCAATAATAATCACAGATGATACCCTGAGGAAGAGGAGGTGAGCAGAACAAGGGTAAGGAGAAATCATTGGTTTTTATTTCCAGTGTGGTGGCACTGGAAGGAAGGTCAAGGCCTACCTTCAGGCTAAAATTAAAGTGTGTTAGAAAACTTAAATGTCTCTTTTTCCCACTGGATTTGTTCCTGCTTTTAGTGAACTATGCAAGGCTTTCGCAACAAGTTCAATGGATTTAGAATAGCATTCCTTGTTTTTGCTTCTGTAACAACTAGCAGAGTACTTTCTTCATTTGATTTTTTTTCTTGTGTGTGTTTGTTTAGAATATAACTTTTTCAATCCCTTTTCTGAGATAGGGAGGAATCTTAGCTCTGTGTGCACATGTGCATGCGTATTTTACTAAAGCTATAAAGAAGGAAACAAACTAAGGTAAAGATTGATTTTTAAAATCATTGTGGAGCAAATATGCTGCTGCTATTCTTGCTATGCTCATATTTCACGAGTTGTTGAAAGTACAGTAAATAGTTATAAAAGAGGAAAACAGAGTTAATATGTTCCCTGGCAGAATTAAAATTTTTCATAAAGGTTTCATAGAGCTTTGTTTATTTTATTGTAGTATCTCAAAACAAATGAGTATCTCTTTAAGTCCCCTGGGGAAACTCCCAAAGGAGCAGCTCTTTGGAAGTGTCTTGCATTGTTTAGTTGCCAAATATTTTTATCCATTGACTGATGCATATTCACTGGCTCTATAGGTCACACAGTTAGAGTTTTGTTAAATGGATCTGCTCTGATAGGTCTGTTTGTTCAGTTATCATGAGCTTATGAGCGAAAAATAGTTATAGCAAATTTATGGAGGTATCTTTTTTATCATGTCTGACTCGTAAGGAGCATTTTATTTCTGGAAAAAATTGAATGGCTTCTGTACAAGAGATCCTCCAAACTCTCTCAATATACCATTAAAGCACAAAGTTTCCATGGCAGTGGAAGATCCTGTCTAACACTGGTAAAGCCATCTCAGCAGTGACTGCCTGGTTCTGGCCTTTTTTTGCTGGTCTCAGTGGGTTATATTGAATAGTTTGTTAATGGCAGAGTGAGTTGCAGGAGATCAAGTGTACTTAAGCCTTATGTCACATTTCAGCCCTGGTTTCTATACGAGTGAACTGATAGGGGGTTAAACCTGGGTCACATTTGGACCTCAGCATGCCATTTAGGTGATACAGTTTCAAAAGCAGATTTATTTCATTTCCTCTGCAGCCTGTATTTTGAAGTTATAGCCTAATCTGTTGCTGAGTTAATGAGCTGCTCTAGTTTCAGTTCTAACTCAGCTAGTATAAGTGTTTGTGCTTTTGTTTGAAATTTAATGGAACAGTACTATTCTCTTCTAGGCAGTAAGTCTGTCTGTAGGTGATGACGAAGAGGATAGCTGCAGGAAACATACATATAGTCCTTTTCTGCCTCATTGTTTACTTTCTGCTAGTATTGGGGTCCTCCCAAGGTAGTTGTAAAGTGATTGTAACTGGGCTTGTCATTTTGCTTCGTTTAGTCAGACTTTTCCACTTTAGCGCTTCCATACACCACAGGCTGTGGTTCCAGAGTTGTGTGTTAAAGCACGTTGGGGTACAGAATTGTGATCTTTTCATGCATCATGCTGATTCTTTCTGAAGCTTGATCCAATATTACAGTTATAAAATTGAAATGGTGTTTTTAAACTGGATTTGAGCAGGTCCTGAATAGGTTATTATTTTAGTATGAACTCTTTCTAAAGGAAAGAATGTGACAATTTGAGGGAGGGGGGGAAAAAGGATTCATTTACTGCCAGATTTAGTGTCTACTGATACTTTTCTACTTCTTTAAAACATTTTGCAACATTTCCAAAAGCAGATCTTCAGAAGAGCAAGCAACCTGTGTGGTGCGCAGCTCTCATTTATTAAGATTTGTAGCATCCTTCACTGGATTCGTACTTTTAATGAGCTTTAGTGGGACAAAATTTAAGCTGTTCTTTATGTAGTCAATCTAGAGGATACATTTATGCTCTTGCATGAATGTGTTACATTCCTAAATCCCAGCTCTAATTACAGAATGTGGGTCCAGAATGAGTTTGAGGGCATACTCAAGTTTACGAATGTGTTTATGCAGACACAGGGTGGAGCTGTGACCGCATCCTGTCACTTTTTGGTGTATTGTACCACTGGAGGCCTTGAGCCATTCCACCCCCTCTGTGCAGAGATTTATCACATGCTGATCAATACTTATGTGCTCTTCCCCTCTTCTCAGAAGGTGCTGTGTACTACTATCCAGTTGCCTCATAATCTGTTTCGTATAACTCCAGAAAGGGCAATATCAGTGTTCGTCTTACACAGTCACAGAGACTGTGCAGACTGTCCAGTTTCGGGTACTGTGTAAGGCTACAGATACACATAGAAGTGCAGAGCTCTTGTTCTCATTTAGTGTGAAATAGCTCTTCTTGAATTTTTCTTTGTTTAAATGGCTGACTCTCAGTATATAAAAGAAGAACTGAGATGAATCCAGTTAATTTGCCCTAGATCCAAGTGGAAATCCTGCAGAAGTGCTACATTTTGTAGCTAAATGTAGGAGTATGCCAGAAATAATATAAGAGATTTTGAAATCTCTTCATGGACTTGTGGTGAGTGACAAGTTGAAATGAAACTTGAAACCACATGACTTCAGATTTTACATTTGAGCAACTTCAATACTTAAAGAATGCTGAGAATATGTTGGTTTGGCTGTATTTTCTGCCTTTGCTAATAGTAAAATGAACGAAAGGACAAATATTTTTCTGTTGAAGAATGGTAATAGCACTTTATTTTATTTTAAATAGTTATTTTACAATTCATTGAAATAGTTTTCCATGTGGTATTATTAATTGCAACCCCCACCCCCCTATATATAAGATGGAAGATGCTCTGTTGATACCCATGGTTCTAGGGGACTGGTTTCTAACACAGATAACTGCTTTTGAAGTAAGGATAGTTCCCAGGCAATGCCTACTCGTGTTTTTGTAGAAATCAGTATCTTGAGCCTGTTTTTTGTTCAACTGTGAATTCCTTACTCTTATTTTTCTAACTGGAAATATTGAGTTCTTAGTACCTTAGTTCTTCTGGTGTCTGCAAAATTAGTTTCAGTGGCTTTGCTAGTTTAAGTTGCAACAGTTTATTGTACTTTTCTCTCTTTCTGCATAGTTGGATGAGTTAGCTGCCCATGGGTAATTTTAACACAGTAATTTTTTTTTTAATGATTGCTCATCTGATGAGTTTCTTGTCTGACTTGCTAAGAAGCTCTTCTGCTATCTGTGGAGACACAGAAAGGGAACACAATCTTTTTTTTAATGTTCTCTACATAGGCATTTAGAAAATAAGACACTACAATGGATTTAAATTATGGTATTTCTGTTGTTTTGAAGTACGGTATGCCACATATGCCTAGAAGTTGTATTCCTAGATACTTTGACAGAAGTGTGATTTCAACCTAGCTTCAGTTGTGACTGGTTTTGGTCTTGTGGTCTGTGGGTCATTCACTGCTTCCCACACAACTGCTCAGTTGTAGAGCTCAACTGATACCAACAGTAAAATCTTGGAGATCTCTAAAAATGTACTTTTGATATGATATTCTTAACTAGCACAGCTATGTTTTTACATTTTTCTAGCTTCCTACAGCAGAAGCCTTTGTGTTTATAAATATATGTATTTTTTTCAAACTACCAGTATAATGTTTCCTGTCAATATTAAAGTGTTACAGTTTTCATTCATTACCATTCTCTCAGTTACTGCTCGTGCCTGTCTTGATAGTGGTCTTTTTTCAGACTTTTTCTTGATTGTCTTATTCCCTTGTACACCATGTACTTTACTGGAACATGGAGTATTCCAGGTCACAGGATTTACTAGTTTATTTGAAACTGATTAGTAAACTGTCACTGTTAGATTTAGAAGTTCTGTTTGAAGTTAGGAATGATGCTGGAGTAAGAAGTATTTGGAAGGCTTTTGAAGAGTTATCAGAAAGTATCGTCTGCAAAAAAGTGGTTGTTGAAAGGAAGTCCCTTCCCAGAACTCCAGTGTTATTGGTATAAATCTTCTGTTATAGCTGTCTCTGAAGGAGTGGAGTACAAAAACATGTATTTGAGTATATTGAGAGATACTTTATTTAGTCACCTTGAATATTTGTTGTAATGAATTTCTTTGTTTCATATATCTCCACTTTTATTTGGTCATTCATGTCTACTTTCTCTGGTTTTGTACTGGTTTTTCTAGGATAAGTTGGATATCTGACGTTGTGGTGGTGGTCTCTCCCGAAAATATTGAAACAATGAAGACTATCATTGAAAAATACGGCCACAAAAAAGTAACAGTAGTAGAAGGTGGAATAACTCGTCACCGGTCAATATTCAATGGACTGAAAGTATTTGCAGAGAATGAATTTTACAGCCATTTGCTCCAGAAGCCAGAAGTAGTGATTATCCATGATGCTGTGAGGCCTTTTGTTGAAGAAGATATTGTTTCAAAAGTGGTTATGGCTGCTAAAGAACATGGGGTATGTACTATACAGCAATGCAACTCTGCAATGTGCTTTATACTATACAGCATAAAATCATGATGGATAAATAAGGAATTTTCTAGAAATTTTATTAATGTGTGATGGGTTTTTTCTAAGTAGAACAGATCCAGGTTCCCTATTATGCAGTGAAGTCAGGTGGGAGAGGTTGAGATTTTTAAATGCTGCAGGTATTATTTTGCTACAGGGAATAATTATTGTCATAGAGACTGTCAGTAAGAGATTGAATTAATCAGCAATTTGTTAGTTGAAAGGTAGATTATGTAATGATATTTTACCTTTTTTTCCATGCGGAATTATCACCTAATGCTAGAGGAGTTCTGTTAGTGATTACTAATATAGTCACAGAGTGTATGTACTGCATTGGTTGACTTGTAAGCTTTGTGTTTTCATCTCAAACTTATATGCAAATCCTGAATAAGCAGCAAGAAAACTGTCTCTGTATTAATGCTAAATTGCTTTAGAACCAGGGAGCATTGCAGACTGCTGGAAATCAGGGTAAGTGGGAAGCCTCCAGCTGTATGTTGGATATTCTATTTATCGCTGTATCTGAGGACTGAGATTACTCATAGAAACTAAAAAGACTTCTGAGAAAGTAAGTGATACGTGAAGGAGAAGAGTTGGTAGAAGTTGGGTCATGCAAGCAGAAGGATAGGAGAGGCATACAGTAGCAACAGGAGGAGCTGTTAGATGAACTAAGTCAGAGACATAAGAAATCACAACTTCGCCACAGGCTTGTTTGCAGAATTTGCTATCTTTAATTTGTTCTTGAATTCTCCATTAATAAGATAGCATAATGCTTCCCTGCTTCAAGGACATGGCTTGAAGTAGAAGTCATTAGTGATAAGAGATTGTTTGGGTACTAGAAAACTAGGAAAATGAACCTCTGCTTGTCTTTTCCAGAAAATGTGGTAAAAGATAAGCTAATTGACAGGTGGTTCGCAATTTTGACGGTGAAATAATGAGTCCAAAGAATGAACTGTGGTGTTTCCTTAGTCCTCCTTTTTTTGAAAGTTCAAAGTGTGGGAGGGGAATGTATAGCTTTTAACAATTTTTATTATGAAAATCTAATTATGTCAAGCCTCTCAGAACACTCTGTTGCAAATCTAAAAGTATCGAGCCTCTTCCTAGTAGGCCTGTAGTTTTGTACATGGGCTCAATAAGAAATGGCAATGAAATATAAACTCTGCATTATAGTTTTCAGTGATATAGAATGTAAGTTTCCAGTCATTAAAACTTAAATTCTGTTAGGATTTTAACAAGCTTTTTGACCTTTCTCATATAGCACGAAATAGCATTCCAGAATTGATTCTCTGCCAAAGACTTTAAAATAAATCCTCTTTGTAAATGAGTTTTAAATGTGATTCTTTGAGAGTGGTAGAAGAATGGAGCTAATTGTACTGGTTTGGGGTTGAAATGAAAATAACACTTCTGAATGTGTTTGTGTTGTCTTTGCATGTTAAGATCTATCATATCTCATTTGAACTTGTGTTTAACTTGTTCACTTTTTTCTTGAAAGTTTTGTGATTTTAATGTAATATTTTCTCCTGGTTTTCTTTTTAATTGGGTGTAAAAAAAAGTAGGGGGAACCAAGGCAATCTCCGTTGACTTTCTCATGTCAGTGTACTTTAGTTCATCTGTACTTCTGACTGGTAAATATTCCCTTACCTAGATCACTGCAGTATCATTTGATCTCAAAAAGGTGATTGTGTACATGTATAATAGTCTTTCCCATTGTATAACATTTGTCTGAAATGTGGTGTGGTAGTCATTTGCACTGTGGTGGCTTAGATCCACTGAATTCCATGAGGCTGGGCCATCAGAGAGATGTGTGCTCTAAGTCTCTTAAGAGCTTGGTGCTATTGATGCTGCCTGACAAAGTAACGGAATTAAAGAACATGAGAAGAATTTCATTTTATGTAACAAATTGGAAAATCACCTTCCCAGAGACAGGTGGCTGTCTCCACTTGAGAACTACAGAATTCTGAGAAACTAAATGGAAAGCTAGGACTTTCTCAAAAGTGGTATGCATGGTTTTGAATATCAGAAAAAAAATTGATTGAGAGCAGCTATCATGTTTAGTTCTTCCTGTGATCAAATTCTTTGTATATCTAAAAGGATGTCAATTCTTCAATCTTTCAGTACAAAAAGTAATTACTTCCTCTTGCATTATGTAGAAAGGTATAGAACCTGGCAGAAACATCGTAATGACTGACTTGTGTTAATAGGGGTAATGCTGTATTGTTATATGTCTGCATACCATACAGATAACATGAGAAGCTTTAATGTTCTTTCAAATGGCAATTGATCAAGTAAGTTATTGCACTTCTAGCTGCCAATTGTCAGACAAATAAACTGCTTTATTACACTAACTAATCAGTTTGTTATTTGCCTGTGGGAATAAAAATATGTTCCTTAACCAGAACTAATAAATTACACCTTAACCCCCCCCAAAATTTATTGATTATGTCAAAATACTATTTTGTAACCAATTAAATTCCATTTATGTTTTGGGGATAATTTTGCAATAAAAATTATATGTTTTTAGAAACACATTCTTTACAGCTAGTAAAAGTTGGGAAAAGTGGAAGCTTCAGCAGGCATCAGTCCAAAGCTTCTAGCAATATATCATTGCCAATATTGCATTTTAAACAACATAACTAAAATGAAAAATACTTGCATGAAAAAGAAATCAGGAAGGTGTGGGGGGGGAACTTGTCAGTTCTGCTATTGAAAGTTTACAAAAAGAAGGCACATCCAAAGACTTCTTTTTTTTCTCTAGTTAACATAAACTAGATTTGAAAGTAACACCTGTTATATTGGAAGGACTAAGTCAAAATGGCATTCTTAAAAGCTGATTTCTAGAAGCTGTCTAACATCATTACTTTATTCTGAGCTTTAGCAAGAACCTGAACAAAGCTTACATGCCAATACAGCTGTACAGTGCTGCTCAGTCTTGTGGACTCCTACTCCCAGAGGCAGTCAAAATAATACTCCCAGACAGAGAACACTACACATTGTGCTCAGTCCGTTCCTCTCCTGCTGCCATTATGACTCTTACTGTAGAGAAGGCTGTAGGAAGACTGAAGCAGAAAACACACATCCCCGTGTATCCTGTTCTTTCACCCACTTATTTTGCTATCTATGGTTGCTGGGTTACATTAGCAAAACTTGGTGGGTGGCAAACCAAAAGCCACTTCATTTTCTCCACTGATGGTAAAGGAAGACTTAGGTGGATAAATAAGATCTCGTGTGGTGTACTTCATTGGGGACAGAATGCTGGCATAGTTCTGCCCACTCTGACCTTTTTTTCACTTTTTCTCTTGAAGCAATTTTCTTTTTGTTTTCTTACCTCCTCTGGTTTTGTCATGTACAGAGTATTTTACGTGTGGTCTTTGTCCTCTTTGTTATATTCAAAGACTGATTTTAGCCAGCTGCAAAGGCTGCATCAGTGACAAGACTGTTTTTGATTCGTATTTTTACATGGGGTCCTCTGAAGTTACCCTCTGTATTCTCAGAAATTCTGCTTGTGTTTTATGCTTGGTGCTTTGGGGGGCCTCTGACCCCTTTACAAAAACAGAATCAAAAACTGATGATATATTGCCATTACCATCTTGACATGAATGGAATGAGTTTTGTACTTTAGGAGAGTGACTAATGTCAATGTAAAAATAATTTTTAATGAGTTGTAGGGTGTTATTTATCAATTTGAGAATAAAATGACATTTTAAGCCTGCATGCTCTTAGCCTACTAAGGCACATGGAGGACAGGGAGGGGATTAGAGTGCACCATTATGGCTTCACTAAGGGCAAGTCCTGCCCAACCAACCTTCTATGATTGAGTGACTACATTAGTGGAACAAAGAAGAGCTATGGATGTTACCTCTCTGGTCTTCCCTAAGGCCTTTGACACAGTCATCCAAAATATCCTTCTCACTAAATTGGAGAGAGAAGCATTTGATGGGTGGACTGTTCAGACTGTTCAAATGAAGAATTGGTTGGATGGCTGCTTCTAGAGGGTAATGGTTAACACCTCAATGTGCAGGTAGAGATTGGTGACAAATTGTGTCCCTCAGGGCTTCATGTTGGGACCAATACCCTTTAATACCTTCATCATTGACACAGACACATTAGGATCAGATGCACCCTGAGCAAATCTACAGATGGCACCAAGGCCAGTGGTGTGGTTGACATGCCTGAGGGGTGGATGCCATGCAGAGGCACCTGGACAAGCTCAAGCAGTGGTCTTGTGTGAACACTGAGGTTCAGCATGGCCAAGTGCAAACTCCTGTGGCTTGACTGGGGCAATTCCTAGTATCAGTAAAGGCTGGGGGATGAAAGGATTGAGAGGACACTTTGGAAAAGAACTTGGGGTACTCGTGGCTGAAAAGTTGATCATGAGCTGTCTAATGTGCCCTTACAGCCAGAAAGCCAACTGTGTTCTGGTCCAGGAGAGGTGTGGCCAGCAGGTCCAGGGAGGTGTTTATGTCCCTCTACTCCACTTTTGTGAGAACCCACCCGAAGTACTGCATCCAGCACTGGGGCCCTAAGCACAAGAAAGATGTGATCTGTTGCATCAGGTCCAGCAGAGGGCCATAAAAATGATCAGATGGATTGAACATCTATGATGAAAGGCTGAGAGAGTTAGGGTTGATTAGCCTGGACAAGAGAGCTCTGGAGAGACCTTATTGTGGCCTCTCAGTACTTGAAGGGGGCTTAAATGAAAGATGGGGACAAACATTTTAGCAGGATCTGTTGAAATAGGATAAGTGGTAATGATTTTAAACTTAAAAAGAGTAGATTCAGATTAGATAGAGATAAATTTTTTTTTACAGTGGGGGTGGTGAAACACAGGAAGAGTTTCCAAAGAGATGATGGATGCCCCATCCCTTGAAACAGTCAAGGTCTGGTCGAACAGGACTCTGAGCAACCTGATCTCACTCAGAGTTTTAGACGTCTCTGCTCCTTGCAGCAGGGTTGGACTACATGACCTTTAAAGGTCCCTTGCAACCCAAACTATTCTATGCTATTGTAAAGATCACAAGCTGCTTAGTAGCCCTGAATGTGTGAAGAAATGAAGTGTGGTTTTGCTGTTGTACAAAAACCAGTTGTACAATGCATTTTTCCTCTTTAATGGATAACTATCGAAAGCATAGTGATGTTTCCATAGCTTATGGCATTTTTGGTCCCATGGAAATTAAAACCTTCTCAGCCAAGTTGTTAATTGTTTTCTGTGCTGAATGGAGAACTGATGCATTGTTAGTAAATACTTGTAGTCTTAGTCCTAACAAGATGTAATGTTTGACAGTGGGAGGGCATTGGTAAAGGGAGAAACAGCTCTGTCATTTCCCAGTTTTAGTTTAAGTGATTTTGATGATTCACTGCATTTATTAGAAAGGATGCAGCTCAGCTCACTGAAATACCTAAATCATAGATAGAAACCTGAATTATAATTTCCCTTTTTCTTTGCAGCGTTTGTATGTTGTACTATCAGAACCAACCTAGTATTAACACAACTAGTATTTTTAAAAGTGGCTTAATCTACCACTTTTAACTTCTGAAAGTCTACACACTTTAATTTTTACTTTCCTTTTTTGTTTTTTTTTAGATAGGGTTAGTTTATCCTGAAAATAAATTCTGAGCATGGTTTTCTGTACTTAAGTGGTTGTTGGGGTAATTTTTTGTTATGTCTATAAAATACCTCCTTCAAATTTAGAGAAATGACATAGATGATACTTCTGTTGATTGGAGGCTAGTTAAAATCTATATGCTTCATCTGCGGAAACAATATTATGTTTGGAAAATGAAGCAACCTTTAGCAAAGATGTGTCTGTTTAGCACTCAGATTCTTCCTGCAGCAGATCAAAGGTTTAAAGAATATTTCCTGAAAATAAGGGAAATCTCATCTTGTCTAGCACGCGTGAGAAGCTGAATAAAGACCTTGGATCATTCTAGCAACTCCTACATGGCAAGATCTGGAAGAGGTTCTTACCCATGCCTCTGTGACTAAGGATTAGGCATGTAAATTTTACCTCTTTTCACCAAATACTACCCTGAACAGAAAGATTATCTGAGTTCCCAGCTGCATTTTGGCTGAGTTTGTGATCTGGGTGGTTGTGGCAAGGACAACAGCAGCCCTGCAGGTTAGGTGAAGTTTCTGAAAGCCAACGTGGCCTGTTTCATATGCTGTAATAGTTTGCTGGACTGGTTCTGTGCTTATCCTCCTGCTTCCAAGAAGTAAGTGGGCTGTGGTACAGATACAACTAAAACTGCCTTGAGGAGCCTTGGAGCACATAGGAGAGAATTCATGAGGTAGGAAATCCACACATACATGTATTAAAGTCACTATTTGAGCCAAACTGAAATGGTAAAGCGTATCAATCCATTTTACAAGGCCCTTGATAACAGAAGGTGTTAGATGAAGCCCGTATGAAGAGGTGACTTGAAATTTTGAATCTAATGGGCTGTAAGGGAAAGAAGCTCAGGTCCAAGGTTTCCTGCTGCAAGGAGAGGCACAAGCAGTTCTGAGAGAACAGCTGAGCAAGTTCATAAGGCAGAGACATTTGATAAGCAAGTGCAGAGTTGCTTAGGGCACTGCATGATCACAAACTCCAGTGCCTGTGGGTTTGGTTGCTCAGGACTGTATGTGTGGGAAAGAGTTATTAATTAAACATTGCAGTTTTGCATTTGCTTGATTAAATTGTGCAAGAGTCTTCCTACAACACATCGGGATTTTTTTTTCTTCTTCATAAAATTATGCAAATCATGTGTTTAATGATATGCAGTAGATCAGTAGCCTTCACATCATGATGTTGATTTTATAATTATGCATGCTGTCTGGAGGTAAAATATTCTTCTTAAAGTATACACTTCTTAAAAACAATTTTCATTCCTGTGGCAATTAGGTCAAGATTTCTGCTCCACTGAATACAAGTGCTAACTCATCCTTCTATTGATTTACTGTAATATGCAAAATCCTTTGTGGCAGAATGCATACTCACTGATGGCTTTTTGCAATGTAAATCAATATGTGAGGTATGAAAGATGTCTTGCTGACTGTAAGTTGGGCTTCGTTACTTGTTAATGCAAGGGGAGACTATGCATTCCAAGTAAAATAAACAGTCTTGTTAATTTTCGTGGCAAAAATTGTTTTCATGTTTCATTAATTTTAGAGCAAATGTTTTGTTTAAATTTTGCCACTTAGGTTTGCAGTATAGCATGAGTTAGAACAAGACAGTGCTGGTATCTCATCTTAGTTATTTTGAATGAATGCCAAAATGTAAAGCTGTAAGTATGCTTTAAAATGCTTCAAAAAGTATTGAAAACTGATGGTGGGATACTGGCCACATGATTTGCTTTGCAATGTTTGAATTGCTTAGACCAAATTATACATCTTATAGAATCCATCATAATTGTGTATAATGTGCAATTATTGCTGACAACTGAAAAGAATAAATAGGTTATAAGAAAAGTCTTGAAGCTCTGCACCAGCATGTGCTGCGCTTTACCTGGGGGATGCCATGTGTGGTCTGCATCATATAATTAATACAGATCTTTAGTAGCATTATACAGACTCTATATACCAAACTTCAAAATATTTTAAAAAAATCTATCTAGAAGAAAACAAAACCTTATTAAATGAGAGCATGTTGTTAAACATTACCAGTTTTTGCACTGTGACAAAAAAATAGTTAAATAGGTTGACTAAGATAATAAGACCTTTTTTGGCTAATAATATGACAAAATTTATTTTATGTGATGTACTGTACTATTGTATCTGTGAAAAACACTGACTTCCTTGGCCATTATTGAATTCTCACAAGAAATGCACTGATAAAGAATGCAGTAGAAGAAATGCTATATGATTTGTATGGCACATTAAATATGTATATACTGGTTTAATCCTGCTAACTTTTGTAATTTTATACTTTATTGTTTAAAAATTTTGTCAATAATTCATGATATAAGAGCAACATAAATGACATTCTTACAACTTAATTTCAGTCTGCTTTTTTTTTTAAAAAATCCAATTTTATTATGAAATCAGATGTTCATGTAAATGCTGTGTCATTGTTTGCAGTACCACTCTTTTCCTTAGTGCTTATGTACTTGGATTTGCTTCTTTTCCACTTATGCTATGTTTTTGAGCATTTTTTCAGTGCTGTGTGTTGAAAAACTGCAGCGTGGGATACACCTAGTTCTGCATCCTTCCTCTACTTTAAACATATATATATATTTCAGTTATGTATTCCTATTGTTCTTTCTTTTTGAGGGGAATATTTTCTGTTTTCTCTCAGAAATCTTAGTTGTTCCACAGAAAAGCATTTAGAATTTAGCATGCGGTTGATAATACCAAAACAATATTTACTGATGCTTAGAAGTAAATACTTTAAGTATGAAAGAATGGAAATTATGTAAAGTAAAAAAGACTATGTGCACTCTTAATTTTTGAGCAACCGTTTCTGTTAACTTCCTTAGTTTGCTCTAGCTGACTGGGGTTCTGGCATGTCTTGATGTACATATGCTATCCCCAGTTATGCTATCCTCAGATAGTATGTTCTGATAAAGGTGACCTCATTAGAAGAAATGTTTTCTTTTTCTTAAACAGTGACATAAATATACATTACATTTGTTTAAGGCATCCAATGTCTTTGAAGTCATTTCAATGTTCAACATAGTGTCAGCTCATTAACATTGGATCAAAGTGTATATTAAATTTCTGATTAAACATCCCCTCTCTTTCAGCTAGGAATAAACACAATTATAACTTCTTCCTTCCTGGTGTTGGTTTAAGATTAACATGTGCCCAGTTTTAGTGAGTTTGACTGTTGCTTCTAGCCAGCTGGGTAAACAGACTTTGAGGAAATTAGGTGAAGTTTAGCATACAAGCCTTTTTTTCATAGTGTTCAAAACTCCTTACATGTGTTCTAATTAACCTTCTTTTTGTCTAGATGATGATTAGGTTTAATATCTGTGTAAGACTAGGCTTGTTTAACATTTCAACAAGTTTTGTCCTTGGGCAATTAAAAGCTGCCAGTGCAAATGTGTGGAGATAGCTGAAATTGCACTGGCTGGTGATACTGCCTACATAAAAGAAATTTCAGTGCTTAATAATGAGAATCAAATATGCTCTACCAATAAGGATTATGAATTTTGGTGGGTTTTTTTTCCCCAACAAAATTCAAAATAAGGTAATTTAAGAATTATTCTTTTTGTCAAAGAATATACAGACAGACGATACCCTTGCAGAAAGAAGGTAATCCTTTTTTTTTTCATCCTTAATTTCTATTGGATACACAGGCCAGGTTGCAGATGGTGCTTGTTTTCAGTAGAAGGAATAGGTAGAAGGAATCCTGGCCCCACCACAGCACAGTCACATAAGTTATGTATATGCTACATGGGTGAGTCTGGGTGTGAGTGTGGGTGAAAGTATGTGATGCCCTGGACTCAAATTTGTGTTTCTGCATGCTAATGAGAGTTCCTCTACCTTTATTGTGGTGCCCTGCAGTTTACTGAGTCATCTTGCCTGTCCTGTAGTCCTGACTGACTGCTTGCTGTATCTGGTCCTTCAAGAGAAGTGTGCAGCTGGTGTGGGGGGGTCTTTTGGGCATGACATTTACTGAATGAGTTATGGGGGCAGATGGTGACAGGTTTGAGTTGAAACCATGCAACCAAGGCACTGCCTTGCCATGCTATCCAGAAAGTAGGTGGGTTCTGGGTGCAGAATGAGGTTATGAACTCTGAGGACTATGTGCAGGCTTGTATTAGTTCAGTTTGGAAGCTTGGCTAGTTTGGGCTTGAAAAAGTGTTCACACCTAAGTTTAGAAAACTTTGCTTGCACAGTTGAATTGTTGTTTTCAACTGCTTTTCTGTATAGGAGTGGTGGCTTAATGGTTTGTGTCATGACTGTTTCTGCCTCCATCTTGTCCATTGAAATAGACTTGTTTTGCTAGGATTTCTGTAGATTGGAGGAGGAAATACTCCAAATCTTCCATCTCTGCACTGGAATCAAAACTTCTCGTAGATCAAAACTTTGTGTTATAGAAAAAAAAGTAGTCTTAGATAAGAGCTGGATACAAAAACAGTAAATGAAAAGCAAAAAAAAAAAAAAAAGAAACAAGAAGATAAGTTTAAGATATGGTATTTTAATGCTATACCTTCAATGTGCATTAGAAGTAATTCTCTAATTGCTTTTTTTTACAAAAATGGTTATATGCCTTTGTGTTATTAGATATAGAAGAAATTTAAAAGAACATCCTCTTAAATATGTGAAATATTTTAATCTTATAATTAAGTTTTTGAATTTTGCTTTGAAGGTTTTGTTTGATAAATTTGAAATAGGAAATCTTTCAGTAGAGACTATTCTTTTAACTTAAATCGTAATTAATGGCTGAACTATGTTGATTACTGTAGATACAATTAGTTTGAATTCGGATGTCTGAATAGAAATGCAAGTTTCTACCTGTTTCATGCATCAGAGATACTGTGTTTATTTCTGTATTTTTTCATACTGTAGATGGCTGTGAGTTCCCTTCCTGGAAAGTAGTTTGATCTGTGTAAAATAATACTTTCCCTGTAGTAACACGTGGAAACAGTTTGATGGAATAAAATGAGAAGAAATTAATCATAGTTAATCTGAGCTGCTTCTGCTGGTTCATAGCCAGACCTAATTTAGACTGAAATCCTTATGAGATGGTAGTGTTTGGAAACATATAAATAATCTTTCACCCAACAAAAACCACTCCAGTACATATTTGTAAACTGTTAGATACATAGCATGTCTAAATTACTGATTGTTATTGCTATGTAGTTCACCAGTGTCCTAATGCAATCCTTGTCTTCATGGGAAAGCAAGATAATATTGCTTGTATGTTTACCAAGTTCACAATACTAAAACTGACTTTAATAGAGTTCCAAGATGGATATACTTGTCCTACTAAGTGTGACAAGCCCCACCATCTCCAGCATACAGTTTCAAAGAAGTTAGCTGCTTTGAAATTATGAAAATGTATTTCTAATGGACTTCTATTTTCAATGTATATATGCAAGCCAAGTTTATTTTGTCTAAGGCAGAGTGGCTAAATTATTTGTGAGCCTTGCTTCAGTTCTATTTTGCTTGTCAGAGTTGAAAACAACTCTGAATAAGGAATTAAAATTTATAAATACAAGTATTGGGAAAACATGAAAAAGCTTAAGAATAGGAGCATTCTTTTCAACTTAGCACTCATAGGCTTGCTTTTCTATGTCTCATATCAGGCCTATTCCTAAGTAGTATTAAAACATTGACTTGTTAGTTGGGATGATTAAAATATAAAATAAAGAAAACATAAAATATGCACTTACTTAATGCTACTTCTGCGATCAAAAAATTCATTTTTCATTTTGTAATAAGAGATGTCATTAATACTTTTTGGATCCAACATTAGTTGAACTGACTGTGTTGTCTGATCTTAAAGCACACCCTGGTTATGGATTTACTGGATACACACATCTAAACAATTTCTTGTCAGAGTGGAAGTATGATAAACTGAGAACAATATGTTACTGTTTAGTGAAAAAGTGGGTTAGTACACCTTGGATCCATTGAAAATACTTTTGATGCCCTGTTATACTGACCTTCATCATGCACCTCATTCTCTACCTTTTCTTCAGTCACCACTGAATCTTTATTCTTGAATGCATGTTGTGGTCTAGGCAGTTATGCAGAAAAGAGGAGCACAAGACTGAGAACCTTTGTGTAAATGTTTTTGATTTGTGCAGTTTAAAATGGGTTATGAAAGACACCTGTTGTTTATAAGAGCATCTGGAAGTGGGTTCAGTTTTGCCAAATCGATGGATGAGCTTACTTCTGAGTGATAGGAGTCTGTCACTTCCCCTGGACTTGATACAATTCTACATTCTTAGGACATTTTAGCATTGTTTTAGGGAAGTAATAGATTAGGAGGATGTTTTTTTCTTCCAATATTTCTTCTTCAAAAGAAAACTAACTAGTATTTGTTTCAATGTCTGTTAGGCAATATAGGAATATTTTGAGAGCTTGCCCACTTGGATAGTTTAACTATTTAAAAAAATTTGTAAAAATGGGGTAAAGAAATACATTTCCTGGGTGTGCCAAGACTGGTGGTTGATTGAGTTTGAAGTAGAGTGGCTTGATGGCTGTAAAGTGGACTAAAGAATTTCAATTTAACACTCTGTTAAGTATTCACTTCACATTCAGGAAGGGTGTATGATACATTTTCTCTATGATTTTGAAAGGAAACCTCCTTGAGGTCTGTCTCAAAATGATTAGAAATCAGAAGACAAGTACTCTGAGTACGGAAATGTCAGTATAAGACCCAGGCACTTGCTTTAGACTCACAGGATTTGTATTTTGTGCTATGGTAATTCAAAGTACAAAAAAGATTTTTAGAACTACAGTGACACGAGCAAGTATTTATAATTTTAGATGAGGACATATTTTCTTTGTTTTATTCATTTTTAAGTTCATGTCTGAACCTTGCTTGAGAGCCGGGCCAAATGCTTGTTCATTCCTGACATAAAGAGGAAGTCAATGCTTCTCAAATTAGAACAAATCAAATTCAAATACCTGAGACTCAGTATATACTTTCTTTTAGTAATATGGAAATAATTTTTTGTTACTGATTTATAACCACAAAACCCAACATCTCCTTGCAAAGATTAAAATGCTTGTTGTTGTAACTGAATAGATGTGGACTAGCTGAATGATTGTGTTCTTCACTTAACACCCCACAGTTATCAGAGAGAAAAGTCCCGTTAGCTACAATGCTGCCTTATTGTATTATTGTCCCTACTGTGCCTTAATATTTAAGTTTCTGACCTAAAAAATGTAGTCTGTAGCTCTGTCTTAAATTCCTAAATTCCCCATTCAGTTTGTTGCAAGGCTGTTAGCTGGAATTCAGAAAGGCTTTGTGCTTTTCAGAGTTGGGGGGGAGGCTTGTGCTAGCCAGAAGGAACTACTGCAGAATGAGCCATACATCTTAAGAGTGCCCCTCTTTGGCGTGTATATAAGACAAAACTCACAGCTCTGTTCTTTTGGTTTTACATGCCAAATATTATGCTTAGACCATGAATGAAGATACAATGAGCCAGTTCTGGAAGCAGAAGCACATGTGGTGAGGTCTGCAAGCCAGCATGGGTTTGGCAGCTCTGTTGGCTTATACCAGCTCAGGGATATTGTCAGCAGTACTGCAGATGCAAGGGTTCCTGTGTTTGGGACTCAGCTCTCTTGTGCCATATGAAAACAGTGCAGGGCCACAGGCCAGTATTTTCCCTTGCTTGGTCCCAATTTCACCCAGTCTGAAAGTGGCCTTAGGAATTAATGTAGTTCATATGTCAGTGAGGGGGTAAATGCAACCCTGTGTTGGATCACATCTGGTTGAGGGGGCCCATGTGTGTTTGTGAGACAGAGAAAGGTCCTGTGGAAAGGTGAGCCAGTAGTGAGCAAAACAGACAATCAGTTGCTGTATCTTGTCTCAGGATTTTAAGGTGTTGACTCACTGCTGAGCCTTAGCAAGTATGCTCAAGCTCAGCTTTTGGGGCTTTTGGACTGCAGCTCCTTACCATATGAAGGTTTTCTGAGCAGTTGAAACCTCTTGGCTTTACTAAGTACCAGAGCTCTCTGTTCTGCTTTCATGGACTGAGTTGTCCTGTTCTGTAATAAAAGCTGAATGTTTCTTTATAAATCAAATGACTGCTTATTATCCTGTTTCTGCATACACAGAATTTCTCTCCTTTGCATGATCAAAAGTCAACCATAAATCTTATTCTTTGTGTTAAATTTCATGTTTTCAATCAGTGTCAGATATAGTTTGAGTGGACCTGCTGCAGAAAAAATCTTATTGTGCCCAGCCTGTCATTTCTTACTGAAGTGGTGGGAATAAAGAGGAAAAACTCAGCCTGCTATGCTGGACTCATGGGGTATCGTAAAAGAAAACTGTAGTTGTTTGAAAAATGCACTTGTTAAATGTTAAGTGCTGTGAAGCTTTCAATTACTTGAGAAGTTAATTGCAGAGTTTAAAAAATTGTTGCATTTGGATTTAGTAGAAATTAGGTCTTTCTGAATTGCTTGGAAGAGCTAGGCCTCAGCAGAGCAGGAGTTGTGGCTCAGTATTGTCACAAAGATACTAATACAGATATTCATAATTTTTTATTGTGCAATAAACCAGATGGCAAGAAAACAATGTGTTTCAGAGTTCTTTTAAGAACATAATTCTGAGTATTCAATTTTATTTGGGATTGCAGTTTGGTTTTTTGGTCCTCAGAGTGCCTGTTTCACTTGTGAGATTTGGTTGCGCAAGTCACATTGTATTCTTCCAGCCTGTTCTATGCTGAAAATGTAATATGACAGGATTGTTAAAAACTGTAATAAAATATTGGATCAGCCTAAGAAATCCTCTTTTGCTAAATGGCTTTCTGGAGTGGTAACTGTTCCAGAAAAAAAAAATAAAATTCAAATATATAGCTAATTACAGAAAAACTATGGGTAGCATGCTGCTCTCTCACTTTTCCCATGACCTTCTAATTTTATAATTTTGTGTGTGTGCGTAGGACCAATTAAAATAGGACAGCAGAGCAAAATAACATAGTCCAAGTGCCCAGCAGCTGGGGTATAGATGTAATAATGCATGTCCTTCAATCACAGGAAATAAAGAGGGGACAAATTGCAGATAATTTAGTTTCTCTTCTTCTGCTATGCACAGCTTTTGCTCTAAGTACATCTGTTAAATTTACACCTCATTTAATACACTGACATATTACTAAAATTATAGTGGTGTTTAGTTTTTTCAGTTTTTCTTTTCTATTACAGAAATGAAATTGATCCTGTCTGGGACAGAAAGATGGCCTAGAGACCTCTTGAAGTTCTTTACAGACATTATGTAATTTCACAATTTTTACTGATCTTTCTATACCACATTCTGCCTTTGGATGATAGTGTTTTGCTCCATGTAGTTTTTATATAGGTATCTCTTCACATGTATTAGAAAGAAAAAGTGCTTTTCAGATTTTGAGAAAGTAGTTCAGATATTTCTCTTGTCACATGAATCTTTCGTATCTTCTCTTCCTTCACCCTGCCCTGGTTGCTCATGCACATCAAAACTCTTTGGGCATGAGAAATTGGTTCACATTTCTCTATTCATTCTGCAAAAGAATGAACTAAGAAACTGTAGTTTAGAGCTCATAAAGTGCTCAACACACTGACTGCATTTCTCTTTGTTTTATTGTTTAGTAGTGTAAAAGAGGGAGGGAATAGAACTTGTTCTTTCTCTTCTGAGAGGACAAAAGCTTTTTTGTCTTTTTCTGCCATTTTATGATCATCTGAGGTCAGAAATCTTTTAAGAATGGACTGAACTCATATTAGGGCAGGATTTGCCAACAGAGATAAGTAATACCAATAACAGCAGTGCTTGTATGTGATAAGGGACATATTTTTTTTCTGTGTCAAAATTCACTAAACCTCAGAAAGTCTGTGGCTGCAGGAAAAGTGTCAGAATTCACCGCTGGGAATGATTTTCTAGGTATACTTATTTAAGATGTTGGATAATTTCACATGTTTTGAAGCAGCATCCATTATTCTTTTTTATTGTTCTTAAAAACTGATAATAAGCACTATAGCGTGAAGATGCTCTTCTCAGTGGTTAGCACTGGTGGGGAGCATGCTTTTTGCCCCGTGACTTCTGCCATGACATTCTTCATTATTGTATGGACCCCTACTGTCCCAGTTGTCTTAAGCTACATCCAGAACATGTGAGCATTTGCTAAGTTACTGATGTAGTGAGTAACTTTCTCGTATCAAAATACCTAAATTCACATAGGAGAGTTCTGCTTCAGAGATGCCACACATCTTTAATACTATGTATTGATGAAAAGATCAAAGATATGTTTTTAATTGGTTTTGAACCTAAGCAAAACTAAAACTGAAATACAAGGATTTAAATATCTGTTCTGCAGTACAGTGCTGCTGGATATTGAATACTTTCAGATGTATATGCTGTGTTCCCTCTGATTTCACTGGTAAGTGTGGTTACTTGGCATTTCACAGGGTGAATTCAACACAGAGGAACAATCTCAGTTTTTAAAAACTTTTCTTGTTGCTTAATTCTGATCAGTGTCGATCTGTTTAGATCAATTTGAGATCTGTGAAAGCAGTAAGTGTTGTGGATTGTCAAGACTTCTCAGTTGTGTCTGCTGCTGTTTGCTATCTGAATAGGCCTAGAGCTGTCCTCACTGAACCTGCCTACTGTATATACAGAAGAAAGTCTGAAGAATGAACATCTCAGATCTGTTCATGTATTTGCAGTGGATGTTTCTGAAGGACTTTTCTTTTTCT
>VXAC01007212.1:1208201-1221220 GCA_013399225.1 Rhipidura dahli
TTTTTTTTTGGTAAATTGTCCCTCAGTGTGTTCTTATACAGTGTTCCATTGCTCCATTAATCTTGAAAGTCTCATACAGACTCAGTAGTATGACTTACTTACAGATTTTAAGGTACAGAAAAGATAAAGAAGGAAAAAAAATAATTTTCAAGCTTTTTTTTACTAAAGCTGAGTGATATAAATAACTATTAACAACATTGATGTCTCTCATTGTGTTTTGCTTCACAGGCAGCAGGAGCAATCCGTCCTTTAGTTTCTACTGTTATTGCCTCTGCTGCTGATGGCTGCTTAGACCACTCACTGGAACGTGCCAGGTACAGAGCGAGTGAAATGCCTCAGGCTTTCTTGTTTGATACCATCTATGAAGCATACCAACAGGTAAGACATTAAGACTTTCTAAGACCTTTTTTCCATTTACTTCAATTAAAAAGAAAAAAGGCAACTTTATTGCTCTTCTTTCAAAAACAGAGCTTCAGCATCTCTTTCTGATCACATCAAACTGTATGCATCTTACTTGTGAGTCTTTAAAAAAATCCTTTTTATTCTAATGTATTCGAATTTTTGATTAGTTAACTGTCAAATACAGGAGGGGTTGATTGGTCTAAGTGGCTGAAAAGACAGATTTTCTTTAATATTTATTGTACATTTAATAGATTGCTTAAATGAGTGGGTTTATATGTGTAAAGTTAGGTGACTGTATAAAGTATGTATTGCTGACTGAGTATCAAAGGGTTTTGGATGCACAGTGTAATAATGACATTTTATAGTTATTTAGTGGGGTACAGGCTGTTCTAAAATTCTGAGATAATATAACTTGCTACATGTAGGAAAATATTTATTTTGTTTCTTTTTCCAAGTGTATTATACATACTGTGATTAGTGACTGAAAATAATGTTTACTTAGTCTCTGTAAAAAATTTTTCATTTTTTCCTGATATATTGCTTTGACATCAACTTTATTCAAGAAAATTAAAGTTATGGGTAATGTATTAAACCCTGACTCTTTTGCCTTTATTTGCCCTGAAGACTGTTTTCATTTGCCTCACCCTGCATTCACAGTTTACTGGAAACATTCCAGCCTTTCGTCTTAACATTCTACTTCCTTTTCATTCATCACCTTGTGGAAATTGCCTGTCCTCCAGGTATCTTCCAGACTGACTGGAAGCAGAGCATTTCTTCATTTGTCACTTGGAAGGAATTATTTTTCATGTTAATGCTGACAGTCATGCTTCCCATTAGTCTTTCAATTCTAAACAAGCCCAGGTTTCTGATACTCACTTTCAGAGAGTACAAAGCTTAGAAGTCACTAACAACAGAAAAATGTGAGGACAGGCAATGAAGAAGCTGTTACTTAATTGTTCAGTAATTGTTTTCCATAGAAATGTTGGCACAAATTCCATGTCATACCCTTTATGCTTGATACTTGAAACTATTAGATGCTGAAGATGAAGGACTATCTGAAATAAAGAGCTACTCATGGGATTGGACTGGCTTCAACCTTTTTGCTTCTGATAGGAAGCAGGGGGGTTTTCTTAGTATGTGACACACCTGGTACTTCGGAGATTCTACCTTGATTGTAGTGGATATACTCATAAGAAATGCAGCCTCTGTGTGCATAAGAACACATCTCAAGAGACAGCTGCTACTGTTGGTCATACAACTCTGTCTTGATGTGTGTATCTTTCGGCAAATTGCATGTTTATGTGCTGTTTCGTGAAACCACCTTCCCCCCCTGCCCCCAGACAACCCAGAATTTTTTCTACCATGTTTGCTCATGATTTGCAAATACAGTAAAGCTGTCGAATACATGAAAAGCTCTTGCCCTAAATGCCTCACTCAAAAGACAACTGTATTTGCAGTTCGTTCTCTGAACAGTTTTTTTCTCACATATGCATTCCATCAGTTTTCTTTTTTGTATCCCTGCTCTTTCAAGAACAAGCCACCAAAGTTGTTAGAAGCAACCAAGGCCATGGTTTCTTGTCCCCAGTTCCCTTTGCTTTGGCTAAATTCTGGTCATTTGAATGCTCTGTGCCTTGGACCCTTGGGAAGTATAACACTTTGCTGAAATCTCTCAACTCATATTGTTTCCCAATTATTTATGTTTCAATGGTGTCTAGCTGTCCAAGTCAAGGATTAATACCCTATTGTTCTGGGAACTGTACAAACAAATAAAAAAAGACAGATAATCATTGTCCTGAAAAACCTAGTCAAGCTACTGTAGGACAGATTTTTGTAGGAATGGATATGCAGCTTATGATGCTTCCTAAATATTAACATATCCATAATCAATTCCCACAACCTGGTGCAGGTAAGTATCATTGTACAGATACACAAAGAAGAGAAAATAATTTTGTTACTCATGTTGCAAGTCATTCACAAAGCTGGGAATGGAATTAATTTTGGCTGCCTCCACTTGGAATCATGATCCCATGCCTGTGTATTTTATACAGTTGAGACCTTTATGCAACAACAGTGGGGGGAAAAACAACAGTCAAACATGCATTCCTTGGAAAGAAACTGTCCATCTGAATTAGTGCTTCGGGTAACACAGGCTTTTCAGTTGCACTGTGGGTAATATGGAATATGCTTTTAAACTCCATCTCTATTTAAATGCACCATCTGATGTGATACGTTTAGAGTGTTTACTTCCAGATGTGTTCATGACTGTAAGATCTCTAAATATATTGATGACAAAGTTGCAAAATTCAGGGGTTTTCCTTGGGATTTTAGGTAAAAGGACATATAAATTTAAGAGGATAAATGTTATGTTGCATCACTACTCTTAGTTCTAGTATGTCCTAATTTGTGAGTTCTCATTTCCTGCACAATGTAATGAACCGTAGTAAATATTAGTAATGGACAAGTTAAAAATTTTAAAATTAAAAATGAAAATCTCTAATAACTAGTAAAACCTCTGTAAAAGTTGTAAAAAAATGGCAGAATCCATTATTTACTTCAATTCTAAACTACCTTGGACAAAATCAGCCAGTTTAATTTTTTTATTATTATTTTTATTTTGTTATGTTAATAACAAATTCCTCATCTTTGAAAATGCATATTTATTTTCTATTTTCATAAATCCCAAGGAAATTTGTTAAAGTTTAAGTGGTAATTGAAAATCCACCCTTTCCAGACATAGCAAATAAGGGATAGATTCCTTAGACCAGACTTGTTCATTTTTGCTTAAGGTAGTTTCATGTTTCTTTTCCGCTTCTTAATTTAAATAGGAACAAATGTGAAGTATGATCCTGCAAGCCTGGGAAGAGGTGGGTGGGGGAAAGACTTCACTTACCAGAAGTCAAGTGTTCCCTGGAGCAGTACCTTTTAAAAGAATTAGAGTACCAGGAAGTCAGGTAGACTACCATTTTCCTTTAATCAGAGTAGGCTGAGACTGATTTGTGTAATACTTGTTTTTGACATACTGTGAAATGCACAAAGATCTCAAAGTTTTTTTTGTTTTTAACACAAAGTATCTTGTGGTGTAATATCATGTGTTTGTACTAAGTAACACAACCACAATACATAGAGGCTGAAATACCCAAACTTAACAGAGCCTTGAACACTTGAAATGTATCTGCTAAAGCAAGAAAGGTAGCAGGAACATTTAAAAAGCTTTACCTTTCATGATCTGAAAATGGAAGCAGAAGAGGGAGTGGTAGGCAGAAGATTCTGACCAGGTTCTATATCAGATATGTAAACAAACAGCCCAGGGAAGATGATACGATGGTTAAGGAGTTGTCAGCATGAATGTGGGGAATTCCAGAGAGTTGCTCACCAATGCCACCAGTCCAGGGAAGCCAAGAACCTTGTGAGAGGGAACAGCTACAAACAGCTGAAAAAAGGGCAGGACATGTTGGAATGCCATTCTTCAGGAATCCTTCTTATGTGGATGGCATGGCAAAGTCTGGTCACTAATTCAAAACTGAGGGATAGCTTTATAAGAATCTTATTTTAAAAAAAAGTGATGCACTTTTGTTTTTCCTGCTGATCATTTATACATTATCTTAAATTTTTCTTCAAGATCTGCTGTACCTGTGGGAATTTACTACACACTTTTTTGGGGGGGAGTGTTTGTATTGCATAAATAGTTTAATCATCTGTTGATAGAGCTTTTGCAGATTACAGAAGTTTATATTTAGCTAATCAGAACAATGAAGCTGAAGTAAAAAAAAAAAAAAGTAGAAACAGGAAGCAGGAATACTCATCGAAGGAGACTAAGCTACAGCATGTTTAGAGACATTTCTCTGATTCATGTCTATAACCTCCTTACAGATATCCATACAGATCAGCTGATATTAGGGATTCTTTCTAATCTGTGTAGAAAATATGTAGAGATTAGTACTTTTTGGGACTATACTAAATTAATGTATCTGTTCATAGCCAACATTGACCACTCTTTGAATATTAAACAATTACATTTACTTATGGGCCATTACAGCATCTGCCTGCATAGAAGAGAATGGCTATATATAAACATAGTAATGACAAGATACAAAACAATAGTGTGTCAGTGAGAATCATGCACATGCTTTGATGCTGAATTCTGTGAGGCAGATGTTCTTCCACTCCCCCAAAAAATCATTACAAGATGTCCACAGTTTGGGTTGAGATGGGGAGAAGAGATAGTCTGCAAACTGACCAACCTGGTCATTAGTAGAAGAAAAGGAAATCCTAAAATAGTTCTCCTCTAACAAACCCCTACAAACATTCAGGGAAGATTTTACCAGAGTAAGAAAGGAAGTTGACAATTGTTAGGGCCATTGTAAAAGTATTTGCTCAAAGTATTGTCTTTTCTGTATGTAAATAATATGGAGTGTATTCCATGTGGATTTTGTAAACTTCTAAAGTAATTTTTGAAAGGGCACAACATTACTGGGATTCTTTTTCCAACATGTGTGAAGCATTTTAATATCCTCTGTAGCAGGGAAGTGGAGTCAGCTGTAGCAGTTTAGCAATATTCTGGCATAAGTCTGGCAAACTCCTTCGAGGCAAAATGTCTAGACTGATTTGGGGATTTTCCTGTGGCTTCATTCTTTGTTAAAAACATCAATGTCTGTCAAATTATTATTGCCAGGAGCAACAAGCTATTAGATGAACGGTGGCAGACAAATTGTTGACTAAAACCTTGGCGACTTTGGAGGAAAGGGTCAGATTCAGAAAAAGGACTGAAGGGTCAAGATGTTAGTGAGATGAAATTTGGGCATTTAATTCTAGTGCTAGAATCCTGAAAAATAACACTGCTTGTCCCCTTACCAAGGCTAAAGATATCTGAATCTTCAAGGCATCTCAACCTTTATTTTTAATATTCACCAAACATGAAACTTTGTGTATGTCATGTCATGTAAGTTGTCTCCAAGTCTGACCAAATTAATATTTTACTTCCTGTGTGCATTCACTAGGAGATAATTTTTTTTTCCTGATTCTATTCCATCATGAATTAGTGATATGGGTCAGAGCTGTTAATTTTTGTAGTGTAAAAGCACTGAAAAAGAGATTATCATTGTTTTAAACATATGACAAATAGTGCATAAGGTATGTGGGTTTTATCATAAGTTGTACTGTAAAACTGTGCCTGTTTCTTGGCCTCTGTGTTTTTAAGAAAATCATCAGAAATCTTTCATTAAGTGTATTGTGTTGTAAGGATGATCATTTAACCTCACTCTTATTCAAATGGATTTTGCAGTTTGTGTATGCTCTGTGTGTGTATGGAGGTCCACTTCCTTTCCTACATCCCCAGCCCTGGTCACCCACTTTACTTTTGTAGTTTATAGTTCTGTGTTCAGGTCTTATAAATATATGCCGTGTAACATCGTTCTTGTATTTGTCCTAATTCTGCATTCCAGTTTGTGTCTATAGGTTTTCTTCCTTCTCATTAAAGGTGTTCTGAAATACCGAATCAAGAAGTGATTTGTGGATTAGGCAAGAGCTGGCTAGACTGTCAGTAATCTTGTAGTTTGATTGGTATGAAGGCAGTACTATAACGCAACGTTCTTCTTTGTATGGTGTCTTAAATGCAGCATTCTTCCATCTGCTTATGAAATAGAACTGGTAATTAGAGTTTTAGTGTAACTGCCTACTTGGTCGGTTCAAGTAGGCTGGATACTCAAGTTTTTTGAAATTTCTACCCCTCATTTTAATTAGCTGTGTACTACTAGTATGACGATGGCAATTATCTGTGAATTATTTGGAACTTCAATAGAACCTGAGCTCTGAAAACTGGTAGTATTTTTCTTGTTTGGATGCGAAATTGCTACGGTGCTAATTTCTTATAATGCAGTTTTGCAGAGGATTTTGTTCTGCCTTTCTCCCTTCACTGTCAGGCTAATGCACACAGACTTGCTTAAATACAGGGTTGTCAACATCACCTAAGTGAATATCCTTATTTGTACAGTCTACAGTCTACAGGTTGTAGTTCAGAGATATTTTCCAAAGAGATCTCAGTTATTTCATCTGGCATTATTTTACCCTGACAACATTGCCCTGAGATTTAGAGGAATAAATAATTTTTTCCTATCCTTATAGCTTACCCAATTCTACAGAATACTTTTCCAGGTAAATATGCTAAAAGAAATTTTGTCAGTAATGCCTTCTTTTATTCAAAAACTGAAGCTAGTTTGGGGGTCTGGAGAAAACTGTGCTAGTTTAGGTAGCTCTGTACTTGATTAGTTCTTTGGCGCAATGGTAGAGCCAAGATATTGTCTGAATCCCCACCTTGCCTTAATTAATTTCTGCCACAAGAATGTTTGGAGAGATTCTAATGCCTTGCACAAGAAAAAAAAGTTTTTTTGCTAATGAAATAATTACTTCCATTTTGTCACTCCTCATCCTGTAGGATCTCAAAGAACTTTGCAAATTCACATATTAGCTCTTGGAATTGTTTGCTGCAGTGGTGCAAAGCTTCCACTCCATGGGTGAAATTTGGCATCTCTATGGCAGTGAAAAGGCATTTTGTCTTCAGATATAATTTGGAAGGTGTATGTTAAGGAGACACAATGCAAATATTCAAGTTGGAAGTTAGGTTGGATTATGAGAATATTGTTGTGTTACTGGATTTACCCTGGTAAGTGTCCTATATCCATGAGAATCACCTGTCTGGCACAGGCTCAGAAAATGGTGAATACTGAGTGAGGATCTTGATGTCCCGCACATGGGAGACCACTCACCTAAAGTGTTATCTGTTGCTTGTTCGGAGATAGCAAGACAAGGTAGAAGTGAAGCTAGAGGTTTTAATCTCCTAGATATTGACAGTTTGGTGTATTGAAAGGCAAGGAAAAGGGCCATTTATGATTTTGCATGTTTCAAGAGGTGATTTTTCTGAAGTAAATTGTTCAAGAGTGAATAGTCTTACCTGTTAAAAAAATATTTTAAATTTTAAAAATGCATTTTAGCTTGGCCTAAATTTGGCTTACCTCTGCTTCCAACCTTGATAAAATTATCTGTTGCTTTCTTAATTTTGAATGTGATATATTTAGAAATCTCTTTGTTGGGAGAATGTGAACAATTACTTCTTCAAGTTTTCTTAGAATAACCTAAAAATCTGTATTTTTCTGCATTAGGGCAAGATTGTTCTTGTCTTGTCCAAATAATTCTTTCCCGAGTATTTTTTCAATTTGCAAGATAATTTAAAAAGTATAAACAATGAGTCCTAACACACTGTTTTGATTACTACTTTTATCACATAGAAGATTACTATTTTCTTATTTCTTAATGTTGTAACTAAAATATGGGTATTTAGTGCACTTGGAAGCAACATGGGTGCCAGAATATTCCAGTGAGCAATCAGAAAGTATTCAGGGGTCTAATTGCCAGGAAATCATGGCATGTACAGAAAAGGCACTTGTAGTTACTGCAGTGAAAGGTGTTGGGATGTATGTACAAGTCTGTGTAAAAACAGGCTTGCTTAATTCTGTTAGAGACTAAATTGCTGTATCTATGTTCTCTTCACTGCTACTGCATCAGGATGTATGTCATAGTAGTTTTAATAATTAACTACAGTAAAAATAACTTCAGAGATGAGATTATCTGGTTTTATGTTGATCTCAGTGTTTCCTCATTCACTTGTTTACGCATTCTGTTTGCTGCTTTTGCTGTCTCTCATTTAGCTGTGGTATATTGATGTAGGCTGAGTGCTTGCTGCAAATCCACGGTTGGATTCAGCATTTTTTTTTGTTTCCATGGTAATGAACATGCAAAAATAATCTTCATAAAATATGATAAAAATAGACCAATTCGGGTGCAGTGAAAGCTTGTGTCTGCCTCTTTTCTTATTTCAGTAAAATGTTTGTAATGATGAATGTTCGTGATGTAGTCTGGCACTTCCGCAGTGGAAACTTTATTTGCAAGGATCTGGAAAAATCCTAAAGCTCTGCTGTTGTTGATTAGTTATGCATTTTAAGTGCAAGTATTCTGATATTTTTACTGAATGGATTTACGTGGGAGAATAAAATGGAGACGCTGGTGACAGTGGAAATAGGGCGAAAGATCACACAGTTAAGGGTTACAGAAGTGTGAATGCTGGCTCTACACAGGCTTTAAAGATGCCTGTGTAAAGGAGCAGATCTGAAGATTTTCTTTCAGTTAATGCATAAAGAATATTATTTTGTGTCTGTATAAACTAAGGAATTATAAAAAGATAAATAAACAACCGTGATGTATTGAGCCGTTTTTTTAATCTGTGCTGATTCTGTTGTAGGGTTACTAGTTCCCATATAAAGCTCCAGTAATCTGTAATAGTGTTCAAAGTATTGTATTGAAAACAAGTGAGCATATGGACTATTAGTAAATAGCAGGGAGACACAGGCTACAGAGCTGCTCTTTTCTCTAACCTCTTGTTCCATGTTTACATATAAGGAACAACAATGTACCTTGCATTTTAGGAAGTAGTGGTATTTTTCAAAATGTTTTCAAACTAATTTGGGGAGAAGAGGAAGAAGACTTCATATAATGCTAAAATCTGTATCTCATTCTACTAAGAGCACTTTCTTCAAACATCCATTCTTGGAAAACAAAAAAACACACACAAAAAAGTCTTTCTAAAACTACCTATTAGAATGTCTTTGAATATTCAACACTACAAAAGCATTTTTAAGTAATATTTTTCCTTCTGTGTCATTTAAAGGGCTAAACTATTATGTTTCCTTTCTTTTGTGGATATGTTTTTCCAATATTTCCAGCTGTTTCCACCATTTCAAATCTGTGGTATGAAACTTAAACTATGTCTATTGTTTCACAAAGCTATGTGTGCATGTCAAGTTCAGTTAACTGTACACTGTCAAACTTATGTTAAAAAGGCTTTCAGTCATAAAGGGGCTTTAGAAAGAGTTTTAAGCAGATTTTTGTATTGTAAATTGAATCTAGATGTACACTGAATGACATACAGAAGATTTAGGATGAGAACGGTTGTATACCTGGGTCAGTAAGAATTTTCTTCACAGATATTCTGGAATTTTTGTAGAATCAGAGAATGTCCTGAGTTGAAGGGGACCATAAGGATCACTGAATCCAACTCCTGACCCTGTGCAGGACATCCCCAATAGTCCCACCATGTGCTCAAGAGCATTGTCCAAATGCTTCTTGAACTCTGCCAGGCTTGGTGCTGGACCACTTCCTTGGGGTGCTTGCTCCTTCCCTCTGGATGAAGAATCATTTCCTAATATCCAACCTAACCCTCCCCTGACTCAGCTTCAGGCCATTCCTTTGGGTCCTGTCACTGGTCACCAAAGAGAAGAGATCAGTGCCTGCCCCTCCACTTCCTTGCACAAGGAAGTTGTAACTGCAGTGAGGTCTCCCCTCAGTCTCCTCCATGCTGAACAGACCAAGTGACCTCAGCCACTCCTTGTACAGCTTGCCCTTAAGGTCCTTCACCATCTTCATTGCCCTCCTTTGGACACTCTCTAAGAGTTTAATGTCTTTTTTATATTGAGATATTCTAACACTGCACACAGGACTCAAGGTGAGGCTGCTCCAGTGCAGAGCAGGACAATCCCTGCCCTCAACTGGGTGGTGATACTGTGCCTGATGCAGGATCTTTTTTTATAGGAGCTCTCTGATAATGCTTAATTTGCTAACTGAATTTCATAGAGCAATGTAGAAGCTTTTAAATTCTGTGCTTTGAATATGGATTTAAAATTTCACATGTGAAACTGCTTAGCATGTAGATGGTATATAAACAGCTGGCCTTGTGCTGCTACTTCATTTCATTGTTCTCCTCTGACATCACTGTATCAGACTTGGAGAACAGTACACTCTGACAATATGTTTAGGTTGAAACAATTACAGATAATTAGAGTGGTAAATGTCATGATATACAAGTGTTAGTGAAATATGTTTTTAATTATTACTTTGCTTTGTGTCGTATTTCATCCCTTGAAGCAGCAATACTCTCAAGATGCCTTAGCCCATTTTTGGAACTTCTACACTCCCTACTAATTATCTGTGATTAATGACTTGCTAAAAAGTTGGAATTAGTTTTGTCCTAGCTGCATTCATTACCCACATGTTTAAAAATGTAACTTAATTTTATTTCAAAGTAAATTCTTTCACAGCCAAATTTATTTCTGAAATTTTCTCTTCCATTCTGAAGCAAAAATAAAAATACATGGGATTTTTAAATCTGTATGTTATTCACTTTAGTGAAAAATAATTTTTGTTCTAACAAAAAATTTTCCTTAAAAACAAAGTGAAAAAGGAAACATTTTGGTAATAAATATTTGGAATTGGCTAGGCCATTTCCGGTTTTACTGACGCTTTATCTCTGGATATCTTTACTTGGAAGATCACTGCATTTTTATGTATTTTGGAGCTAGAGTTCCTTCTTCCTTTATCTTTTCTGTTGACCTTTTTCTGTCCTATTTATTTAAATTTCTTCTTAATTTAAAAATGTTCTAAAGTGGGTTTTTTTGAAAGTCTCTTCTTTTTAAGTTGCTCTATGTTCTTCGGTCTATTTTGTTTTGTAACTCAGCTAAAAAACTGTAAAGAACAATAATATATAAAGTACTTTTCAAAGTTGGCTGACAAACTAGAATGATAGAAATTACTGATTTAAAGAATATAAAAGTCGTAGCTATCTTTTTTATAAGATGTCTGTGTGTATGAGTATTGCAATTCAGATGTGTAATCCTGATGAATTCCTTGAATTTCACTGATACATTATAAAACAAGAATAGAAACAAAAAATTTTCTTAATCTGTTCTAATAAACTTCTTGAGGAACCTAATAAAAAGAAAGGAAGGCTGTGTTACAGTACTCTTTTTTGGTTCTTTAACCCACTTAAATTTTTACATGCTTGGCAATTTTGGTTTCTTGAATCCTGGAGGGGCTGGAAATTACTGAGCACAGTAGCTTTGAAACATGAACTTGGAGACACAGGGTTAAATTTGACACAGTGGAGGTGTTTGTAAAGGAAAACTTATGTATTGCAGAGCTAATTGTCATTCTTTAAGGACTTCACTGGCATCTTGTTTGAGGTTGATTGAGCTGATAACAACCAAAATGTGTTAATAAGATGTTTCACAGAAGGTTTTACTGAAGACTCTTGAAGGAATCTTACAGATTTGAGATAAGAGAAAGGATTTACTAGAGCAGATTATTTGTCAGAAGCAACAAGGTCAACTGCATGACCGGTTTTCATTGCAGTAAATCACCAGTGGAGTTTCTTGATGGTCTGTACTGAGACCTGTGCAGTTATTTTGTTCATACATAATTTGGAACGGGAAGTGGTGGTACCTGTCACTGTGCAATGCAGACACGTAGAAAAACCACGAGTCCAAATCAGTAGAAAGCGGCAAGCCAAGCCGAATTTAATAATTTTCCCAAAGTTTTTATATGTTAGTTTGCAAAGAGAGTTAGATGGCATAAAATAATTGGTTCTTCTGGCCAGTCACCCACCAAGAGGCTGACCCAACTTCTAGCATGTAGCAGGCAAGTGTTTTTCTAACTGAAATAATAATAATCTCGGGAAAAACAAGAGCAGGTGCAAATATTGATAAACATCAGTAACATTGTTTTTCTTAGCATGCTTGGGAAAGACAGAGTTCTCATAATACTAGAGAGCTGAAGAATTTCCCTGCTAAAAGTCTGTCAGCATCATCAGGTAGCCTTTTTTTTTTTTTCTGTGTAGTAGAGATGAGGGCTAACTGTGAAGGTTTATAGAAGGAGATTATGATAAAATTCATAGGTAAGTGCAGATAAATGGAGGGCAAAAGGGTTGATCAAAGTTTTGAAGTAGTTTCCACACATGAAATGACTGAATAGATATTGATCTCTTTATCTGTGGAGAGATGTGAGAAGAGATGTGTTGGAGCATTTTGAAGGGTTGAGAAGGTGGTTTTTCTGTCAGAATAACAGAGCATGTGATGACAAGAGTGATGAATGAGATGCTCCCTGCTGCAGTTGCTAAAAAATACTTCTATTCAAAAAATAATTGGGTGAATTCAGGTTTCCTGTAATTCACTGAGTACTGTTAAGGCAGTTGCTTCTGGTTCAGTGTATCCCTCAGGGACTTTTTATTAAAGTGATTTCTGAAACCAGAATAATAGCTTTATATGAAGCAAAGGGGGCATTCTGGGAAAGTAAGAACATATTATTGCCTTCTTCTTTCTTGCTTATTGTTGACAATTCACTCTGAAATAGAGACTGGATACTGTGCTAGCCAGCCTGTGATCTTCTCAAATAACTTCTTTTTTTAATAAAAGGTGCTATCTTAAGTTATCCTTCCTTGTTACATGGAATTTGTGTTTCTGGATGGACTGGTAATTTAGCAATATGAAAATAGAGTAGAACTTTCTTATCTCAGGTTAATTCATCTTGAAGTAGTCCTGACTGATGAGCTCCCAGTTCCTGCTTTTCTACCTGTGTTTTGGCTCAGGGGATTCTGCTCCCTACTCAGTTTATCATTAATGAGATTCTTCTAATTGCTGTCAATAGGAAGCCAAACTGCTTGGGTGTGTTGAGAAAATAATATCTTTTCTAGATGCCTAAAAGGTAGACAACCTTTTGTTTGTTGGTTTTTTTTTTTTTTT
>VXAC01007212.1:1221247-1327513 GCA_013399225.1 Rhipidura dahli
TTTTTTTTTTTTGAAATCTGTAAGGATCATGGAGCAGCATGAGACTATTTTTTGTGCAGATAACTGGAGAAAAAGATAGAGGGAATCATGTAAGGAATTCAGAGGTTACTACCATCCCTTTTTTAATGCTACAATAACCAAAACAGGCACAGCATTTGAAGAGTCATGCTTCTACATCTATTAACTTGTTCCCATACTCTAAAGGTTTGTCAGTGAAAGGTCAATGGTGTCTTTTGGTGAGGCATCACTTGACTATGTCAAGAATTTTTTTATACATATTACTTCCCATTCTTTTAGTTAACAATGTCAAGGTTTAGCAAGATACTAAGGTTTAGCAGCACCTAACTGAATTAATCTGTGCTTATAAAGTGTTTACTGCTGTAAGCCTTTGCTGAATAGCTACAATTTGGCATAAGATTATTGGAATGGTTTTATTTCTGATCTGTCCTAAACCTGTGTGCCTAATACAGATGACCTATCCATCACCATGGATAGGACTGTTGAGATGTAAGGTATAATTCATGAAAGAAAATGTGCTATTACTTAGAAGTATCTAAGACTAATTAAGGATATTTTTCTTTTTTAATTACTACAGTGTACAGACTATGACCTGGATTATGGAACTGAATGTTTGCATCTGGTTTTGAAATACTGTAAAACAAATGCCAAACTTGTTGAAGGAACAGCTGACCTCTGGAAGGTAAAGATAATATCGAGTTATATATATATAATTTAAAATCAATAAAATTTTCATATTATCATGAAAATTCAGATGTGTTTTCAACTTTCTGTTTCATATCCGAATTGGTTTTGTCTGAGCTCTTTTTAGAGCTCAGTATTGTAGAGAGTCTGGGGCAGTTGTTACTTGAGATAATCAATAATCACAGTATTTTCCTGTAAATCGGAAAAACATTTAGGTACTTGAATGACCTAATAATCTGTAAAACTATAAATCTGTAATCTCCAAAACTAAGAATGTTCTTTTATGATATGGGCTTTCTTCTGCTATTTCCATATCTTTTGTCTGTTTTCCTCTATTTTTCCTATGATGACATCGCTTTTTTTCTGATGCCAAATACCTGGCTATCAACAGTTGGATTTTTAGAGTCGTTAATTACATTCAGTAGCACTGTAATATTTAAGACATCTTCAAATAATCCTTTAAATTTTTTAAGCATCATTTACCTTGTCTGGTACTCTGGTGGGTTCCTGATGACTGACAAAGCAGCTGTGTGTACAAGTGCCAAAGTATATGTCCCTTCTACTTCAAAGTATCAGATTTCATTATTTTCGATGGTGGGACATTATTCTTTCTTAGTAGGTGTCGTGTTAAGCAATTTTAAAGTATTTAGTATTTTATTTTATTTTATTTTATTTTATTTTATTTTATTTTATTTTATTTTATTTTATTTTATTTTATTTTATTTTATTTTATTTTATTCATTGCCACACTGAAGGATCTGGAAGCAGCTCAAATCACTGCATCTGTCTTTGACAGTTAAGTTTCCTCCAATGAGACATTATTTCTAAGATATATAACCATTTATCTTCCAAAGAAAGTTAATTTCCTGAATCTGCTGTGCACGTTTCCTGTGCAATTTAATAGGAAAATTTACTTGTGCATTGGTTCCATACAGAACTTCTTTTGATATCTTGTTGGGGACATACAATCTTTCTGAAACAGTATATGGTTTGTTTCCTATTTAGTCTTCTAAGGGACAGATTATGTCATGCATATTTACATTACATAATTTTTGGATGGTTTCCTTGTTCATATTGCAAAGCATGATACTTACATGAAAGGTAGCACAATAGATCAATAATGCTGATTTAGCTCATTGTAATGTTCATCTGAGTCTTTGCTTTCTGTAGATGCTACTGATGCCCAGCATATAAATGTAGCTTAGAATGACAGAATAATTAGGTGTGAACGAAATAGATAGATGTCATCTGGTCCTACACCTTGCTGAAAGTGGAACCAGGTTAGATATATTGGGCACTGCAGAGCCTTGTACAGCTAAGTTTTGAATATCTCCAAGAATGGAGATTTCACAGCCTCGCTGGGGAAGACAATTCCAATGTATATCACCCTGTATGGGGACTTTTTTCATATTTCATCAACATTTCCCTTACTGCCTCTTGCACTGGGAGAGGAAGAAAAGCCAACAGAAAGCTCTGCAAGAAAAGTCCAGTTTATTCTTCTCTATGGCCATTAATTAACCTTTCCTCACCTTCCGTCTTATGTTCTTTGGGCTGAACAAGCCAGGTTCTCTCACACCATCTCAGCAGACCTCTACTGGCTTCCTCCTGTTCCTCTTTGTGTTATGCTGGGGAGCTCATAACTAAAAACAGTACTCTGGTGTGTTCTCTAAAGCATCAAATACAGGGGAATACATTAAATGACTCAAAGTCATAGGAAAATGTTGTGTGTTTATATATTGTCTTCTTGAATTAACACTAATTATTCTACCGGAGCATTTCTACACTCAGAAAAATAACATTTCAAAGTCACTGTTGGAGCTAAAGCAGGAGATATTTTATTTTCTGGGAACAAATAACAAAATTAAAATCATTCTTTGTAGTGAAAACAACCAAGTGATTCAAATTTACTTCAGTATTATAAATATTTCTAAGTTCTATTTTAAAGACAGTTATTATATAGCTATTTATAAGGTATTTGGGATCAGGACAGCAAAAAAATGGAAACAGAAAGACTCTATCAACACCACATTTTCAGTTTCTCTGTGTTTGATACCTTGAAAGTAAAATTACCTTAAATATTCTGGGGCAATATGCTCTTAAAGTGTAAAATCAACTAACAAATTGTATTTGTTATACTCTAATATATGTGTGTGTATAATGTAGATAAAAGTTCAATATAAGAACATTTTTTATAATTTAGACTTAATGTTGACAGAGTGAGAAATTCTCAACATTTCTAAAAAGCAACAGATTATTTTCTAATCCTACAAAACTATCCCATACAAAGGAGATTTGTATGATGTTTTAATGTAAGAGACGGGAAAAACTTCATTAGACTGAAATGCAGTACATTTGTGTACGTGTGTGATCAAAACTTTATTGTATTTGTTCAGTAAAGGGTTGTATTTTTGCTTTTAATGTCCATTTTTGTAAGTCTGAACTGTTCATCAAGCTAAGTCAGTTTGAAGAAGACTTTTCAACATTACTTGGAAGTAATTATGGAGAATAACTGTTAAAAGAACACCTTCCTAGGCAGTGAAAACTTACAGTCTGACAACTAACAAAAAAAGGCGCATGGGAAAACAAACTCATCTGATGATTTTTGAGGCTTTATTAAAGAAGTACAATAGAGTGTTTATTTTACAGAAGAGACGTTTAATAAGTAAGACTGCTCTGCCTTTCCTATAAGCAAGAAATGTTTTAATGTTCTGTTACTGTGAGGTATTTGTGTTGAGGTTTAATATTTGGCCTAGGGATATTCTGGATTGCAGCAATAACATTCTTAAAGTCTTGGACCACTGAATGTTCAAGAGGACATGAAAATTAATATTGTCACTTGAAGAATGAGAATTGGAGTAATTTGGAGCCGGTGAGTTTGATATTGATCAACAAAACAAAAGGGTGCACTGCTACAGGAAAAGCTTGATTATTAAAGAGTCAAGGGATTAATGTAATTAATGTCAACCAACATGGAATTTAGTTATTTTGTGAAACTGACTTCAGGACTTTATTACAAGTCTGTAATCTTGGCTGATAAAGATAGTGCTGCTGACAAAACATACAACTGGCAGAAGTTTGACTTGTCATTACATGACATCTTAATTAAAAATAGGATGACTGTAATTGTACTAGTTCTCATTAAATAGATGAAAAATTAGATAATTGATATATTTCAAAAGATAATTCTCACCATGTCTCACCAGTTTCTGCGGAAGCTGTTATTGTCCCTAAGGTATTTAACGGTTGTCTGATAAAGTTTGCAGACAAAGATTTAAGGATTTGTAAATAAAAGTATAATTGATCAGGAGTAACCTATTTATAAGGATTGCCTAGCAAACAGTTTAAACAAAAAGTATGCTTTTCATTGCAGCCAAATATCAAGAACTGATTTTAGAAACAAATGACATGGGTCATATTTAGTGGATTGTTCTTGGAAGGCGGTGACTTGGAATGTGGTGTAGGAATCATAGAGAATATCAAGTTTCCACTGTATGTGGTCAAAATACTGTATGTCAGCCTTGGACAGAGAAACAAGAATATGAAATTAGAGAAGAGATGTTCTAGTATTACAAGTGCATCTAGAATTCTATGGACAAATCTGGGCTCAAGCTCTGTGCAACTCTTATAAATAGAGAACATTCAGGGAACTGAATTTAGCATCTTACTCAAATTGAAAGAGGTATAGAGAAACCCTTCCTCCTTGACTGGTAAGGGGTGATCACATATGGTATCTGGAAGGGTTTTCCTGTGAACTCTGCAATTTTCACAAAACTTATAGGAGCTTGTATCTGAAATTAGCTTATAGGATCAGAGATTATGAACGAAATACATATGAAGCATATGATATAGTCCTTGATGATTTGTTTCTCTAGGAAACAAAGCATTTACTGATGTCTGCCTAAGAATTTCAGAAGAGATTTTTTTAAAGGTTGATTCTTAATGTTTTTTTCTCCTGTGCTGTTTTTTTGAAGACTGCACCTGCCGTTTTTTTGTATCAGGCTGTTTAAAACTACTTTTGCACCTCAAAGAGACCTTAAATGTTAGAGTATGTAGCACCGTTTCTGACAGACCTTGAAAGATTTTGGGGTTGTAATCTGTTACACTTTACTGAGAATTCAGTATAAATGCCCTCTAGAATCTGGCAAATAGAAAGAAGCATAGCAGCGAAATCAGTCACTTAATTGGTCACTCTAAATCTAACTTCAAGACACTGATTCTTCCCAACAGTAAGTTGAAATGTAAATGTCTGTTTGTAAACTGATACTCCTAAGATTTATCAGGATAGATTAATTCTCTGACTGCTCCTCCTTCAGGACGAGCTATAGGGAATTTAGTTTTGAAAGAACATAATGCACTGGGGAAATCATGAGATGTTATTCATCTGTTTCTGAATATAATACAGAGCTTAATTTATGAAATTGAGAGGAAAGTGGTCACAAGAATGCTTATGTTAAAATCAAATAATCACTTCCTTGGAGACTAAGATGCTGATACCATTAATGATATCCTGCTGTAAGATTTACTTTGCAGCACTAAAGCTGTTGGAATCCTGTTTAGTTCATTTCAAAAAGAAAGAAATATTTATTCAGACTCTAGAGAAAAAAAATTCAGAAAATCCAGTAAAATTTTATTTATCATTACAGGAAGTTACAGTAAAAAGAAATACAAATATTTAAGAGTCATATCAGTTCAAGTCACTGCTTGTTATTGTGAAGACATTGCTAGCAAAGACTCTTAATGTCTTGGATTGATGCTGACTTTAATTTTCTATTATTTTATTTGCAAAGTCTATGATTGGACAGTCAGCCACCATGAGTGTACAAAGACAGATATAAAGGGTGTTTTTGCAAGTACCAAGTAAATATTCAGCATCTTATTGTTCATCTAACCTGATCTGATTAATATCACCAAGGAGAACTTGATGTTCATTAATTCTCTGAAAGCTCATGCACAGTCTGCTTGTGGTTTCACTGACTCCCACTGGTTGATTGGACTCTTGGTAACAAAAAGAGTCTTGCACTACTGAAAAATTGCACCTACATTAGTAAAAGCAATAGCAAGGTTTCTCCCTGGCTGTCATTTTTATGATTCCAAGTCCTGTTAAAAATTAATCTATTCTGCAATAAAATTAGTGTAGAAATGATACGTAAAAAAAAAAAAAAAAGTAGATGCATTGTTATGTTTTTGTGATTTTTCAAAGTACTGAAAATAGGTTTCAAATGAGTTCTAAGCAGATGTAAGTATTTGGAAAAGGGGTTTTCTCAAGGCTCCGGTACTTTCTGCAACCTCTGTTTTCATAAATTGCCAGTGATATTTTACCAAATTAAGAAATTGACAATATCACTTGTTTATGGTATTTAAAATGTAAAGAATTGCCTTCAGGGCAATTGTGTTACTGGTTTTACATTCCTTCCTGCTACGTTAAATCTAATGAGGCTTGTCTGTCCTTTAGGTGACCTACAAGCGGGATCTGTATGCAGCTGAATCAATCATTAAGGGTATGTGTTTGTCCTTGTGACTGTCAGTTTGCATATTCCTGATTCTAATTAAGAGTTTTGTGTGTGATAGTTTGAAATGTCTTTAAGAAAAGTTTTATGATGGATAAAATGTGCTTAGGCAAGTTGTTTTAGCTCGTTCACTACAATCTTTGTGCAACGCATATTTATCTTTATTTACATCTCTTAGAATACAGAACCTTATAAAAAGCAGAGATTAATTTTGAAGGGCTTTATAAGGAATAAACAATTGATATTTTTCTTTCATTTGCAAGTCAATTCTGAATATGTTCCATCTTTCTATTCTATATAGTAGAGTGAAAATTGAATATTAACTCTTTAGGGCTCGTCACTGTTTTACATACAATCAGTTGTTGCCTAAATCGATGTAGCAAATATGTGATATTGAGGTATTTCATTAAGTTATAAATATCTTGTTGAACAGTTTGTTAATCTTTTTTTTTTTTCTGGTGGCAGTGATTTCATAGCAGTTTAACATAAAGACTGGATTTAGCCTTTATCTAGGTTGACTCACTCTGAAAACAATGTAGAAAGTAAGAATTCTCAAATACTGTGTAATGAGCACACTGATGGTTATTGTAAACTGATAGGCAGTGATTCAGGGGACTCTTGCCTGACTCCTTATTGACAACTGAGGGATAAAACCCCAGAAACTGATGAAGAGAAAGGGACTTCCCTTTGGATTAAAAATACCTTTCCAGAGAAAAGAATGAAGTTCCTACTTGAGAAAACTAGAGCAAAACCTGTGTTCTGTTGGGGCATGGTGAGTCATGGGCTAGTTGTCCACTCTGGTTATTACAGTGGGCAAATATTGCATATTAGATGCATTATTAGAACTGCTTAACTGAATTTTTCAGGCACAAATCAAAAAGATAGGGCTGGAAAGCCTGGAAATTTTTGGTACTGGCAGGCAATGGGCTCTCATATTCATAGCTGGAAGCCTGGGATTTTTGAAAATCTTACTTTTTGTAGGATTCATAGATGTTCCACACTCCTAGCTCTCAAGCTTAGGAATTCCAAACACATTGAAGAAAAGAGGGTGGCAGGGAGTAGTTGACATGAATTTACAAAGCAGAAATTGTGCCTCACCAACACAATAGCCTTCTTAGCATATGTAATGTTATCATGTCTTTTTGTTTTCCTTAAAGCCAGTTCAGTCTTTTTCAACTGTTGGTTATAATAAAAAGTTTGTGTAGTTTAAAGTAAAAATGAAGACCTTCATGGTGGTCAGTCAGGCTAATCCCTTAAATAATGTCTAATCTAATGTCCCTTTGCTGTGGCAGCATGCAATATATCTGCTTCAGTAACTGCAGCAGTCTTATTGTGGTGGTTTCTATGAAAATCTGTACTTCAAGATTATTGAAGTTTAGATTTGCTTCTTGCTGCACTGCGTGAGTTCAGGAAGCAGAAGCTATACACGCTCTTTGCTTCTTATGCGAACAGTATAATGAGTCCTCCGTAGCAAATTAGGACACTGCATAACAGAGTTATCTTACATAATTAATTATCTTTAATGGAGTTTTGAATTGGCACTGTTAGTTCTCCAAGACAGCAGTTTTAGAGTTGTGCCTTATCTATTTTGTGCCCTTCAAAGGGCTGCAAATCATGGATCTTCGGGTCGCTATTGCATGAATTATTTTGGTAGTGGGCAGTTGAACCATGTAAATTACTATTAGGCAGGTGCTCTGTTCCACACTTTAAGTGTATTTAAGGAGAGAATATGGTTTTGTCCTTTGGGGCATCATCCTGATGTACGCCTGTATGGCATCATTTAGTCTTATGGTTGTTAGTTTTACAGAAGAAATCTTATTAGCTGTGTTCTGCTGTGTTATGTTATACCTATGGGAAACCTTCAAGGATGGGTTACCTTAGAGAATGGCAACCATCCTGCAAGCCAAGGCAGGTTCAGGTAGGCCTTTCTTACATGCTGGGTAATTGACTCTATGACAGTGTCTGCTTTTCTTGAGAGTTCGAAACCCACTACGTGGTTCTGTATCGTAGAATCATGGAATCACAGAATGGCCTGCGTTGGAATGGTCCTTAAAGACCTTCTAGTTCCACCCCCCTGGCCTTCAGCAGGGGCTCCTTTCACTAGATCTGGTGGCTCAGAGCCCCATCCAACCTGACCTTGAACATTTCCAGGGATGAGGCATCTGCAACTTCTCTGGGCAACCTGTTGCAGTGCCTCACCACCCCCACAGTAAAGAATTTCTTCCTAATATTTAATCAGAACCTACTCTCCATTTGAAGCCATTCCCACTTGCCCTGTCACTACATGCTCTTGGAAGTGATGTGCTCTTGCTTACCACTTTTTGTGCCACATAGAGTTCCTGAGGGGGAAGTCCTGCATGGCTGTCAAGTTGCAAGATGCCAGCTCTCTGAATGCCACCTTGCATGCTGTCAAGGCCCTCTGGAGATGTCCCAGAAGCTGAATGTATGGGCTAGGAGGGTGCAGGGTACTAAGGGCTCTGGCCTCACACTGGCTCCCCACTGCTGTTTCAGTCTTCACAGCTGATTTCTTTGTTATTAAGTTATCCAATTTACTGTGCTGGATGCACATTTTCTCACCAGATGAATTCAGCAGGGATGAAGAAATTTTGAGTGTATGCATTTGATTTTGTGACTGCAATTCCAAATTTCATGTCATCTGCAGTATATATTCATTAGTGATCAAAACTTTTGGTTTTCTTCAGGAATTCAAGAAATTTCAGCTTGCTAAACTTGACTCAGGTGGAAGTAAGAAAAACACCTTACCTTAGATATCTATACACATGCATATCATTCTTACTTAAGGCAACAAAGAAACATTTCACTGATGTGAACAGACTAATGAGTTATTTTCTTTAAGAGACTGTTTTGTTAAACCATTTCTTTTTACTTTCATCACTTCCTCAAGTCTATTTTATAACTGTTTTATAAAAAGCAAATTTAATGCTTTTCTACAGTTACACAGGTATAGACTTGTAGAGTATGCAGACAAGGTGGCACACGCCTATTTTTAATAGTCTTGAAGTAAGAAAACATCGTCTTACAATAAGGGTGACTCATCTAGAAATGTAGTTAAGATCAGGCTAATACAAAACATCCTAAAAAAATTCCATTAGGATTACTGCCCTCGAGGTAGATAATTTTGAACTCTAGTTCCAACATGTAAACTTTAAACGGTGCTTCTCAGAAGAAGTTTGTAACTTACAGTTTGACTCTATCTCTCCCCTCCTCCTCCTTGTTTTTCTTTTCTCAAGGGCCTTACTTTATAAATAACTTTTTCACAAGAGCATGCATTTGCAGATTGGATAACTTGCCCTCACATTTGGCTAAAGAAGAAATATCTGTTGATGTAGATAAAATGATGGTTTCTGCAAGTGCCAAGAAAAACACTGTAATGGCTTCAAACTGTTCATGACTGTTGGGAGCTACATATTATGACTTGTGTTCTGTGAAGAAACCATGCAACTTTTTATAAAAATAGAAATTGAGATAAGCCTTGTTTAGCAAAGGACAGAGAACTTATGTGAGGTAGGCTGCATTTTCATGGGCACACTCATGAACCAGTGGCTGTTCTCTGCTCTGAGCCAAAGAAATAGACTGGCAGGTGTGGAATACTCCTTGGAATAGCTACTGTCAGGTGGAAAGAACCCTCTTTTCTTAGCTTCTACCACAAAATATTCCTTTCTTTCCTGTGTACTAATATTGGTAGGGGCAGTGTCAAGTTTGGTTTTTAGTTTTTGTGGCTACAGAGTAATGTGGAATGGGTAAACAAAAAAAAATTTGTTAGATATTTTTGGTTACCTTGATTATTCAAATAAAAATTTCAACTCATTCTGTTGAGCACTGAATGAACTAAATGCTTGGCAGTATTTATTTATGTTTTTGTATGTTTACAGTGGTAGCATCTCATAACAAAGATGTTTCTAAAGATGCCAGGGGAAACCATACTGAATTTCCAGACCAGTCAAGCCATTGCTATGTAGAAAGTGCAAATGGAATTCTGATAAATTAATTTACTATTTGGAATTCACTGCAAACATCAAAAGTATTTTGATGAGTAGGATGTGCTTCCAAAATAATAAGAATTGTAATAGCATACTAAGGGTGGTGTGGTACGAGCATGTTTCCAAAAACAAGTGTATGTACACACATATATGTGCAATTAAGAGAAAAAAAATATGTCTGTAGGCTAAAACCTATTTGCCATTCAGATGCTTTTTTTTTCTTATGGTATTAATTCTCTAGGATGTGATATTTATTATCTTTATTCAAACAAAGTATTATTTTAATTGCTGCTTATTTGTGGCATGCTCTCCAAGGTAAACTTCTAAGTCTTCCATTAGAGTACACTTAATACATCATCTTACTATGGCAGTTCCATAAACATGCACACATTTTAATTTATAATTGGGTACGATCCTAGGATAAAGACTGTGGCAGGTGTTGGTGAATAATAATGTCATCTAAAGCTTTCAGGATATCAAAGGAGGGTGTGGAAAGATTGAAAACTAAGTTTTCTGATGGAAGAAAGAAGAGGTTTAATGGAATAAATTCTGAAATCTTGTATCAAATTTAGCTTTAATGAAGAAAATTCCTGATAGAGAAATATAATGTTTAAATTTGACATTGTAAAGTTTTAACTATTTTTTATTTCATTCAAAAAATGTGCTCTTAATGTATGTTAAAAGTGATGGCTGGGATCAAATGTGATGCATGTGAATGGGGAACACTACTTCATTATCAGGTACACCTGGAATGAATGGTGATGTGTGATCACTAAATGGGTGATGTGTGCTGGGGAGAGGAAATTTCCAGGGACACAGTAAGTTTAAATAAGTAGAGGGAGAGGAAGTCAAAGCAAGGTGGAGGGTTTGATATATAATGTAATAGTGAGGAAACAACTTAAAAATGCATTGGGCAGATGAAAAGAAAGTTGTGGCAGAAAGAAGTTAAGTAGAAATGTGGTTCGTTGTGGAAGGACAGGAGTAAACACAAAAACCCGACCAAGGGAAATTCCAACTCACTAAAAGGAATAACCTCTTTCACCCTTGACAGACAACCAAGCAGCAATCAGGTTGCCTGCAGAGATTGTATGCCAGGGCACTAAGGGGCTGAGTGACCAGGCCTGACCTGGTGATCCTGCTTGGAGAAGGAGTTTGGATGAGAGGCCTCCTGATGTCCCTTCCAGCCTCAATTATCCAGCAGTCCAATGGAAAACAAAATATTTTTAGCCAAGTATTTAAACTCTTTGTGACATGGCCATGTCATAGCTTTCCAGAATGACTGTTTCATTCACCCAAACAGCATTCTGAAAACCAGGAATGAAATGCTGCACACAGTCAGCTTTACTGGCAGGCAGCAAAACCCATGGAATCAGTCCCTGGAGTTATGAGCCAGCACTCCAGCTGTGCTCACTGGGTTCAGCGTGACTACGCTGAGTGACAGAGCTCCATCGTCTTAGCAGAGGTGGGACACGGGCAGTTTTGGGGAGGAAGGTGCCACTCAGTCTTCCTGCCCACAGTGCAGCAAAGGTGCAGTCTAAATTAACACATGGATCTCTTCTGACCACTTGAAATAGTGTGGATTTAAATGGAAGTTTAGTTTCAAGCCTCAGCCAGAATAGAACTATTGCTTTACTATGATGATTTTATAAATGATGATTTCCCAGACTTCTTTTACTCATTTCCTTGATCATTTAAAAGCATGCAGCATCTTTTCAGTGTGGGTATTATCACTACTTTAATGTTCTCCTTTATTAACATACTTTTCCCTTATAACATTACATTCCTCCTCCAGATAAAAAATACAGTTTTCCACACTTCATTGGATTTTCTCTCTTCTTTATTAAACTCAACCTGAAAGTCTTAGTTTCTTTTTTGTAATTGCCTCTCTCATTTATAATACAGGAAATTAGAGATCTAGGAGGGCTGGAGAGAGGAATGAGATGGGTTTTCATAGCTGCTGCCTTTGAGCAATCTTTTGTGAGAATACTTCTGACACTTGCTGTTGATTACCGACTTCTTTTTAAGAAAAACTGTTTGAGCCTAAGTTATGGTGTGTTTTTGGACTCCACAGCCTTCTTGCACATGTGGATTTTTGTAATAGCTCCAATCTGACCTTCTTCATTAAATTACTTAGTTCAATAGAGTCTGAGTTCTTGAAATCTGATATGCTAGTCTGGTTTATTGTGTATGTCTATCTTGTATCTACACTTTGTGTACTGTACTAAATTCAAGTGGCTCTTGATCTGATTTCAATCTACCCACTGGTTTCTTTCTGCTGATAAGAAATTAATTCAATATGGTTTCCCATTTTTCAGACTGTAAAGTTATTCTGTATTAAGTAGAAGCCAACTGTGATGCATGTTCAGGATACTTTTTTGCCCAGTGAATCTATGGGAAGATCATTTCTCCCACAGTTGTGGTATCCTGTGATTTCCAGTCCTGTGAGAACTGGCCATGCATTTTTTTCATTCTCACTTCCATCTGGTTGTGATGGTTTATAAGCAGATGTTTATTGTTCTCTCTCTTTCTTCCTCTCTCCCCATTCTTGCTAACTTAATACCAAGTCAGTTGCCACCATTATTTTTGTTGTCACATTATGAATATTGGACGTAATAAATATCCATGATTCAAAAAATCATTCTAATTATCTTTTGGGATTCTCAGTGGTCAATTCAATTTTTCTGCTCACAGAAAATTGCTTGAAAATCACAAGTCACTTTCCAATAATGTTAACTTTACAGCAGCTTTAAAATTAATTTTCAGGTCTTTATTTTTGTAAAGAACCCTGTGAGTTTACAATAGAAAGTGAGATGTTTCTGCACTGCTGAAGTAATGCATCTAATTAAACTTATTGTGTGGTATGTAATTATAGAAATAACTTTCCACATGCAACAAATACATATGTTTATATCCAGACTTGTTTGAAGACCAGTTAGCCCATATTTTTATAATTTTTCTTGTCTTTCACTCCTAATTTATTTTGTGGTGGTGTTTGGTATATTTCTGTCCCTGGAGTTTCATTGAAGTCTGCTTTAAACATAAATAGACTTTACTTTTATGAAATTTCTAGTTGCTTGTGGAATGGCTCCCCCAAAAACATTGGAAATCTTATGTTTTCTTCTGTGTGTTAATTCAGCATCTAAAGGATAAAGTCCTGAATTAGATTTGAGAGTTTCAGACTTGAATTTTGATTTATTGGCTTAATGAAAGGAAAATGGTCACTGAATCTAAAACCTGTAGTCAATAACAAGAGAAATTACTAATTTTCTGAAATACTGGCTTTGTGGAACAAATCAGGAAATAGCTTGAAACTATTGTTCTTGATAGCAACAAAATACTGTATTTTGCCTCACCAGTAAAACATCTAGGAAGTTGCCCATGCCAGGATCTTTGTCACTAACTTTGCAACTTCTTTGCTATTGAGGTGAACACTTACATATGCTCTCTCCTTAAACAATATCAACAATAAATTTTTTGGCTATTTTTTAGTATATATTGCTGGGAATAGGATTTATGTTATGTCCCAGGGTTTTTTTGCTTTTTTTCCAGTTAATTTACTCACTATTACTGACACTGCATTTAGTGATCTGTTGAAATGATAGGAGAGATGAAATTTTCAGAAAGTTTTCTTGATTGTCATCTAGTGTCATTGTGGACTCGAACAAATAACTTTTAATAGATTTAAATGGACTTTGGGGACAGGCCTTGCCTAATGGTATCATGTTGTACAAAATCATATAAAATATAATTTGAATGTTGAGATGTGTGTTATATAAATATATAGTTATGTTGACTGTACCTTGTAGCCCTTAAATTGACAGCTGTTAAAAAATTTCTGTCAAGAACCAACAATATGTGGATTGAAGGTAATGTGTAGCAGATTAGTAATTTGGATTAATTTTTTTTTTGCATGAAATACTAAGATTTTTTCTTGATCACAGACAACCTATCACAACAAGTTTGTGTTATCACCAGTGTGAAGGAAACTCTTGCACAAGTAGGTTTTCTCCTTCCTGAATCTCTGAAAAACCAAATAAAAGTAAGTACAGCTCTATGGCTCTCAACTGTATGATTAATTTAATGTTTCTGGTTGCCACTTCTCCTAAGACATGGTCTAAATAATGTGAAAACAGAAAGTGAGACTTCCTGTGCCACTGTAGTATTTATTACAAGGGATTAACAACAGGTGTGGAAGTTACCAAGAAGCAAGCATCTTCTGCCCAATTGTGCTGTACAGGGGGATCTTACAGATCCACTTAAAATGTCCATATTAGATTAGAAGATAAATTGAATCCAGACAACAGAGAGGCAATTTTCTTTAGATTTTATGAATTCAGTAATCCCAAATTGTTACAAATATGTTACTGAGGAAATGCTTTTGTTACTTTGAAGTCTGACTTGGTGTTTCAACCAATTAAAGAGTATGTTGTTTTCCTGCAGAGCTGTGAATGCAAAATCAAATTAATCAGCCTTTTGGTAGAGCGATAAGGGTACATTTCCCTCACAGGGAATGCTCATTGAAGCCTTTGCTTTAGGATATTGATGGAATGTTCTACTGGCATTTAACGATCTTTTTCATTATTCTTTTGGATAGAATGATCAAATTTCCATTTTCCCAAAGGCGATTAACATTTGGTAATTGCTTCAATTTGGACTTGTGTTGGGGTGATTCTTAATTATATCTTATGTGATGATATCACATGCTCCTGTTACCCAGAGAAACAGACAGGGAATAGCTTTTCAAAAGTACGGGTTTTCTGATTTGCATATTGTTACTTCTGCAATAGTTTTATACATATCTGTTGATCTTTTGCATGGTGTGTTAATTATTAGAAAGATATGTTTTTCTACCAACCTGGATGGCTGTTTTATATCTGGAAATGTAATTTGACATTTCACTTACAGTTTTTGTTTGGAAAGAATTGTATTTAGTATGGACTCATGCTTTATATCTATTGAATGTCTACATCTAAAAGTGAAAAAAATTATCAGTGTTGAATAAGATCTTTTCTTGTCTGAATAGCTGTATGATGGGGCAGAAGTATGTTTCCATTTCACTAACACCAGATCTCTTGCTAGTCCTCTTTTTTATCTCTGCGTAAACTCTTCTGCTATTAATAGGAAGACATCACTTACCCATATACTTTTAAAAAATAAAATCTCTGAGTTAATTTTTAAGCTTACCAATATACAGAACTTCTAACTTTAGAAAGCATATATGCACAAGCCTGTGTGTTTTCAAATGAAGCACAGCACCTTATGTGAGAGACTTAATTTTGTGCAAAATAATTATTTTAAGCCATATGTACTTCACTGAAAGCTGGGCCTTTTCAAAGGGAAAATTGGAAGGTAATTAATCCAAATAGGAGACCAACTTGGAATCATTCAGTAGAGCATATATTATCTGGGACCGGTATTTTAACATTTTAGATACTTTTGATACCCCAGTTCTCAGTAGCAATTGTATTTATTTCTGAGGTATTTGTTAACTTCTACATATATCCTTAAAGAAGAATTAAAAAGAAATTTTGTTAGAAGGATTTCTGAGGGAAGCTCTAATAACATGATAATGCCAATAACAGGGGGAAAAAAGACCTAAAACTTGAACTAATAAGATAAAGAAAATTAAAAGAAAAGCTTTCCTAAAAAATTTTTAAGGCTACATTGTTGTTTGTGAAGCACTTTAACAGTATGATGAAAGCATCAGTGTTACTTTAAACAGTATGACTAATGAATGAATGTTTTTTTAAAGATATCATACTGTTAAAGACATAATTTGAGTCTTTCCTTAAATTTATTATTTAGCCCTTTCTTTTGAAGCAAACAAAGCTAAATGGAAGCTGAAGGTGTTTTCTTTTATGACTGGAAATCATGTACTCCTGTTTCTTCAGTGACAAAGTGCTTCTGTCACATGAAATGGAATCAGCTGGATGAAATTGTGTTTCCTTTTTGTAACTGGATAATTATCCATGAGCAGTATATAAAAATATTTGGTTGTTTTCAAATAGAAAAAGAACTAGCATTTCACTAGTAGAAATTCATCAATTTCTTAATGGTCGCATTGTCCATCTGCTGCATTGGTGCTAATTGTGATTTTAAATTCTGATATAATTTAAATAATTTTTACAGGTTCCAAATGTCCTGGTATTAATTTTTGATTTTATGAAAGTTGATGTTGAATAAAGCTGAAAATTCAGTACAGGGCATCTGGTAACTAAAAATGCATTAAAGAATATCAGTTGTTACAAGGACCAGAAGTAATAAAGCAAATCCATATGCTCCTTTTTTTTAAACATTGAAACATTATGTGACAATCACCCTTTACCAAGGTGGTCTTTTTAGGTAATATTTGCTCTCTTGCATAGCTGATAACATTAATTAATATTAATTTTAATTTTAAAAAAGTAATATTGAATAGGATATTAAATGGCAAATAGAATAAGAATTAATTTTAGTTAATTGATGACTTAGTGAAGCTTCTATTTAGGCAACTGTGCTTACTTTTCCAACAGAGATTTTAGATTTCATTTTCGCTGGATAATATGGTGGTTAAAAATGCTAGTGTTGAAGTTAAATCAAAATTCTGATACACTGAAGGAATTTTTAAATGTTCAGCAATGCTTAAGCATCACATATTGTAATATCTCAAAGGAAAAAATAAAAGTAGGCCTTCTGCCTTGGGTCATGTTCCAAATACCTTCTGAAAAGATGCTGGCTTCCAGTATGCTTGTGTTCATCAAAGTGTGTGCAAGGTTGGGAAGATACCAGGGATTTCTGATTTTACATTTTCAGAGATTCAAGCCAGGTGAGCCCTGGAGTACAGCATTTGCCAAGTATTTTTAAATAATTCATACCTTCTGTGACTTTTTTCTAATCTTAAAATATTAAATGTCAGCTATGTGTGGCTATGCTATCAAATGTTGAGCCCAAATTGTTTCTAAAATCTTAAGAGCAAAAATATCAACTTTTTGGTTTCAAACCACCTTCCTTTGCAAACAAGTTAGCTCCTGATTATTACAAAAATTAACAAATACAGCTTTATATAAAACTACAAAACCTTTTAAAAGGTTGTATTTTGGGCAGAAATAAAGCTCAGTTGTATAGTGAAACAGTGGGATTTGCTGATTTAATGGAAGCAACGTGAAGATTTTTTCTCCTGAATTTCAAGTTTTTTTATTTGCTTTGAAGTGGTATCTTCTCTTAGGGAACTGATTCACCCTCTGCTACCTGGTTTACTGTTTTACTTAAGGCAGTCCTGAAGCTGATGATGCAGTAGAATATACTTTTTATTTTATCTGGGATAAGATAGTTACTTAGCTTCTGTAAAAGGCTGCAAAATAAGTATGTCTGTATTTAAGAAAGTATTTTAAAATATTTGTTGAGGAAATTATTTCAAGGAGAAACTCCAGTCAAGTCTTGTACTCTTGGTCTGGGTAGAATCCTGGAATACCAGTGCACCTGGTCCTTCATGCACTCTTATTTTATTTAATTTTTAACTTCATGAAGACAAAATGTATATATTTGAGTGTTAGAGAGGTTTTCTCAGAATTAGACGTCTAAAATAATTAGATCATTTTATGGACAGTGTTTTCATCTCTGGAAACAGTTGAACATCCCAACCCCGGCAGCAGCACCCATGTCTGATGCTTCCAGGGCTGTTTCTGGAATGGCTTCCCTAAGCAGTATACTACAATATATGTTGGGCTCCATGCTTCACTCTTGAGTGCCCCAAAATTTTGAGCAATTTTCAGTTTTTGTAGTGGAAATAATAACTGCCAGTTTTAAATAATTTGAATGAACAAACTCTGCCAGTATCTGTTTTAGCAGATAGTTAAGGCTGAAATAGAATTTTTGACTTTTTTTTTTTTTTTTTCCTAATCAGGTTGAAGCTATTTCACTATCTCTTAGCAAAACTGATAGCCATCTACAAAACATCATTTCAGGACAGTGCTACAATTTCGTTTGTGTAAATGTAAGTAGTAAGGATGCATGCTTTTTATTTTGCACTTAAACTTAGTAGTAGTGGTAAATAATTAAGTATTTGAGTAATAAGTTTTTTGTTATTTTTGCCCTCATGTGCTGTGTCCATTCTGATATTTGGTGTTTCTGATATGCACTAAACTAGACCTTTGAGATACTGGTCTGTTTGTTCTCCTCTGGTTCCATGCTCCTGTTGCTGTGTTGTTAACCAGCCATGAATTGTTAAGGGGGATAAAACTGGAAGTTGTTCAAAATTTCCTTTCATAGATGTTGTATTGTAGTGAATTATTTTAAGGAGAGGCCTGTCATACATGTGGTCATCTAACTGCATTCAGTGCTACCATGGTCTAAATTAGTGTTTCCCATGTGTGTGCCATGTGATCTGTATCTGGGTCCTTGTATGGGAACAGGTTGGTTTTAGATGAACCATATCTGAGACCAATCAAGAGTCTTAATCTTATTTTTTTTGTTTTTATATATATGTATATAAAGGGTAATCTCATTCTTTTTCATCTGTAACTTTACCAGACAATACCATTACAAGTATATTAAAAACAAACAAATAACCAACCAAATCTGCCCAAAATCAAAAAAGTGATGTATATTCTTTTTTTGGTAAATAACAGATCTTTGAATTCCATTTTTATGAAATAATTGTTGTTTTCAGTAATTCTAAACATTTATTTTAATTTAGGATAAAAGGTATGCCATTCAAGAAATCCAGGAACTAGTGGGTATGTTGGAAAAATCAAATATTCCTCTCTTATATCCAGTTGTCCTTATTTCGGTAGGTAACTCGTGTAAGTTCCTGTAGAAAGTATCTCATTAAATATTTTAAAATAATATTTAATACAAATATAAGTAGTATTTAATAGAAATATTTTTTAAAGTTGGACTAGGTTTAAACTGCTGCTAACTCAGAATAAAATTTTAAATTCAGACTGCAAATTGGTCTCTGAAAAAACTCATTTGCACTTCAACAAATGTACTGCATCCTGTCAGAAAACAAACTGACACTAGCAAATGACAGTTTATTAGTTATATATTTCTGTGAAAGGCTCCTTGTGGCTGGCTGGTTGTATTGAGCTGTTAACTCCTGCCTTGCTGTTGTGCTCTGTCTCTGCTGGGGATGCTGTGAAGCATGTGCTCTGCTTGAATGCTCAGTTGAAACAGAATTAGGTGGCTTTATTTTTTTCTATACATGTGTGATCCTGTAGTCTACGCTGGTTTTGGTACAAGCCAGGATGCCATTGGCCTTCTTGGCCACCTGGGCACAGCTGGCTCATGCTCAGCCACTGTCAACCAGCATCCCCAGGTCCTTCTCCATGGAGCACCTTTCCAGCCACTCTGCCCCAGCCTGTGGTGCTGGGTGTTGTTGCTGTGACCCAAACGCAGGACCTGGCACTTTGCCCTCTCAAACCTGACACCCTTGGCCTCAGCCCCTGTATCCAGCCTGTCCTGATCCTTCTTAGAGCCTAACCTGTTGACCTGTTATATCCTTACCTATTGTAGGCTGTTCTCTTGGAGTCAGTTACTGTGATTCTACGAACATCAATATTTAGCACTTTGTTTCTAGACCATCTTTTTTTCTTGACTGTTTCTGAGGAACTCTGGGGTAAAACTTTAATTTTACTGAATTGTCAAAGATAAATTATTTCTGCCTTTCATAATCAGAGCAATTCTATGTCTCCAACTCTGTTGGTCATTTACAAGGCCACTGGATGTGCAAAATGCTCTTTTCTGGACTGAAATGTTTTCATTAGACCTTTATCAAGAATATAAATAAGCATTTCTTTCTTTGTTGAATTTTGAGGGTGTGAAGATAAAGTTGGAATTGATAATCAACTAGCTAATGCTAAGGTGTCAAAAACATGCTTATTTTGTGCCCAATTGATAGCACTTTCTAGTCTGGACTTTGAATTAATGTGACACTAGGAATCACTTTTTTTAATGTGATGCTAGGAATGTGAAAACTTTTGTTTAATAGTTGTAGATGTAAATATTCTGGTCTTAATATCCCCTAAGAAATAGGTATGAATGCAAATAATTCTTACCCATTCTCCCTATGAAACACAAGTTTTGCCCCTGAGATACTAGATCTCGAAGTCTTTGTGGAACCCACAACCATTTTTAATGAAAGTGTACTTGCTTGAGCAGCCTGCAGCATGCACAAATTATTTAGGTGGACACCTTTTGAAATAGCCTTAGGAGAAAATGATACATTTAATCCCTTTATTATATTCTAGGTCCATCAGTTGCTTCTGACAACTACTTGACATTTCCCAGAACCAGACAGTGGAAAAAAATCTCACAACTAGGTGGAAACACTTGCTAATTTTTAGAACAATGATAGAAATATATTTGTTAAAAGCATGTTGCCTAATTGCACTTGGGCATCTGGTGCTACACTTTCATGTAATGGAAGTACCACCCTATCTGTTAGAAATACCAGAAGGGAAAAAAAGCAGTTCTGAAAGGTATGTTTTAAGTGACTAAAGAATTAGCTTAACAATTAGCTTTAATTAAATTCAGTGTTGGGTGTCCTCTTCACTAAGGCTCATGAGTGGGATTTTCCTCAACTTTATTCGTTCCTATATACTCTTTTAACATATTACCTGAATGAATTGTTCATGAACAGTGCTATGATACACTTTCTTTCAATGTAAAAGGACATATTAATATTTCTTGGACAAATGTGAATCAGAATGTTAAGCAGTATGATGACATTTAAATGCATAGGTCTTAGGTACCAGCTGTAAGGGAAACACTGTTTTTCTACTCTCACAAGTAAAACTCTTTCTGGTAGTGAAGAACTGAAAGGATAAATGGGGAGAGCAGCTAACTGCTTCCATTCTAAACTCATAACAAGGAACAGTCTAATGTAATTGGATTTGGATAATTGGAAAGCTCTTGTCTATTCTTTGATTTCATGACAAAAATAACTTTTTCATAATAATCTGATAATTAAGAAAAAAAGGTGTTTTTTTCCTTCCAATAGTCATCTTTAGTTGTAAAAATGACAGGTGTTATTATTGTGCCAGATGCTCTGTTTAAGCAGCCCAGGGAGCATTGTTCCAATAAAAGGATGAGCTTGTACTGGGCACGATGACTTCTGTCCATAATCCCACCTATCAGTTGCCACAGATTCAGTCTGTCCATTAGGCTGGTGCCTCCCTGGATTGTTTTGGGACAACTGTAAACTGAAGCACCAGTTGGACTACTGTATCTGATCAAAAGGGATCTTACAGGAGAAATAAGAAGCACAGAGGTAAACTTCACTTATTTCTTTGCATCAAGCCAGTATCCTCTCCAGTTATGCTATAACCAGATGAATTACATTCTTATACTGTCGATACTTTTTGAGTAATACATTTTCATGTTTGTAGAGGGTATGAATGGATTTGATTTTTATGTTGTTGCTTTGCTTAGGGTTAGAAAGAAAGGAATGCTAATACTTCAGCTCTGTAGTTACAATTATTTGCATTTCAGTACCAAAGTAAATTTGAGAAAAATCTCTTTTTAAAGCTGTCAAAGAGGTTAATAGTAAGGAGGAGCTAGGTTAAGTTCTTTCAAATTAATAGATTTTATAATTTCTTGTAAATAGCTGTAAATAAGTAGTACTTTGCCTTGTTTTGGGTAGAAAATAACAAAATAATGAGTATGTATGAAAATTAATCTCTGCTGGTGTAGTAGAAGACAATAGCTTTGCTTCTGGTGGGTATGCATTTAGACAATAAACAGCTTTATAAAAAAGTGTTGCAAGGAAAAGTGCACGAGAACCTATTTTCTGTCAGTATAAATGGAATATAAAGTCCAAAGAGAACTTGAAATAATTTTCCTAAGCACTGGTCTCTGGGGAGATCTCTATTCCCCTACCTCTGTGTAGTGGTCACAGGTAAATTTTATATGATGGAATCATTCAGCCAGAAAAATGTTTTTTCTCTTTCCTAGGGGTAAAGCTACTTCTACTATTAATAGATACTGAAACTTTATTTGTAAAAATCATCATCCTTAACTTTGATTTCTACAGCTAATAGAAGCTTTGTAAGATAAATTGATTAAAATGTGGAACGTGTAAGCCTTGGGAGAGGGTTGAGCTCTGGTTGATGCCTCCCTGGAAACACTGGTTACAGAATCACAGAATATTCTGAGTTGAAAGGGAGCCACAAGGATCATTGAGTCCAACTCTTGCCCCTGCACAAGATACCCAGGAGAGAATTCATAGAATCACAGAATGTGCCAGGTTGGAAGGGACCCATCAGTATCATCAAGTCCCACTGCTGGCCCTGCACAGGACATCTCAAGAATCACACCATGTGCCTGAAAGCATTGTCCAAACACTTCTTGAACTCAGTTCAGGTCCTGTCAGTCCTGCCATGTTTCTGCAGCATCGCTGGTGGAAATGAGACCTGTCTTTCTCTGCCCAAGAGCTCAGGACAGTCATATCCCTGCCTTCTTTTGAGATAGTTTCTGCTTGTTAAACTTGAAGTGTTACCTTGAAGTTAATCAAATTTAGGCAACTAATATGCTATATTGAAAGGATAGTAAATTTCCAATTCAACTTTAAAGAATTCAGTTCTGTCCTGAACACCTTCAAGATGCAGCCTTAAGAAAGACACATGTATTATATAGTCCTATGATAGTAAAAAACCCAAACAAACCAAAACCAAAAAACTCCTGTGAAAGTTAGTCTAGAGTTTATAAAAGAATTTTGTTCATTTTCTAACTTAATTACACATTTTTAAGATGCGTGACATGTTCTGGCATATTTGATCCTTTGTGCTTTGAAAATAAATGGTTTTCATACCACTAGATGTGTAAGTAGTGGAATTCAATAGAAGCTATCTAAGAAAAGCCTTTGCTAATCTGTATTTTTGTGTGTACTTAACACATAAAAATGAGATACTAAAAACCATCAGTCTAAAATGGTACACTATGGAAAAAGTGGATTTTGTTTTTTCCTCATTTGTTCTTTTGCAGGTGCACTTGGATATTTCAGAAAATAATTCATTCAGCATTGGGATGGAAGACCTAACTAAGATCAAGAAATTTGCAAGAGAAACTAAAAAGAAAAACATTTTGGTTTATGGCCTCCTTATCCAATATAAGGTATGTAATTATCTTTCTGTGTGCAAATTATCTTCTTTTGCAATTTATATGATTAATGATAGAATCTTCATTTAAAACAAAATCAAAGGGAAATATATATGACATGAAAAGGATTTTTTTGGGAAGATTCTTGCCTGTTCTTGTTCAAAATTCAGACAAGCTTGTAGTTACAGACAAAAATGTAAGCTTTCTGATTAGAGAGGAATAAATGGTAAACATTTTTTAGAAATGCATGAAAACATCAGGACCCTTTTTGCTTTTCTGCTTGGGAACTTGCTTTTTTCAGCATTAAAAAAAGAGAAAAATAGTGAAAGTACATTCAGTCAGTGGTTCTGCAGTATTTTATGTCCCTCATCAAAACAGAGTTTGGTACTCAGGTGACAGGAAGGGCATGGCAGATAGGTGTTGAAAGTGTCTGTAATAGCAGCAAATTGCCTCAGCTGGAGGCAGAAAGACTTAGCACTTCAACATCCTTTGTACTCACAAAAGATATTTAAAAATAAACTATTTTGCCTGGGAAACATGTTCTGTCAACCAGAAGTGTGGGCTGCCCTGCCTCCAGTGCAGATATAATTTTGCAGCTTCTTAACTCAGTCAACAGTGAAGGAAGAAGTAAGTTAGATATTCAATGGAAATTTTAATAAAGAAAAATAAATGTAATCTTCACTGGGTTTTTTAGGTTGCATTATGTGTTTGGGTTTATATATAATTGATTAAATGTGGCTTTAGTGTTATATCTCTTTCTGGTATACCAAGCACTTGATTTTTCCCATCAAATTCTATTGCTGTGTTAAAAGCTGGGAGTATCAATACTTATCAGTTTATGCTTTCATAGACTTTTAATACCAACACAATATGAATGTTGCTATCATGTCACATTAGTTTGGCACTTGTTTGTAAAACACTGAAGGGCATACAACTGTTCAGTGTTCTTTCTGGTGCTATAAAACACCATTTTTTTCAGGGTGAATTCTGGCCCCCTTTGGTAAAAATAATTTGAATAACTATTGAAACATAGCTCTAAGAGGCACCTTATAATGGTAAAAAGTAATGCTTCAAATATTGCTTCAGTCTAACTGCAGTTTTTTGCCTTTTAGACTTCATTGTGTATGTATGATTTTGTATGCAAGGGAATCAAATAGACATATGTGGATACAAACAGTTAGTAAAGCTGACTGGAAGAAAGGAAAATCTTTAATAATCTTTAGTGGATTTTGATGGGCATGGCATCAAGACATTTTAACATTAACGGGCATGTATAAGAGCAGTGTGAGATCTGAGTGGGAATTCTTGATCTGTGATGGTAAGAGAACTGCAGCGGACTGCTGCCTCCTTTTTTTGAAAATAAAAAGCTAGAATCATTATGTAAGATCACTGCAGGCAAAGTCATCACTTAATAGCATGGAAAAAGTCTTAAATAGAGTAAAACACTTTGCAAAGTAAGTGAACTACTTCTAGCTGTCTTGTTTTAAAATGGATTTAAAACATGTCCCTGCTCACAAAGACAAGGATATAATCTTGAGTTCCTGCTCATCAGTATTTTGATAGATAACAAAAGAATAGGTTCTACAGATCATTTGTATATATGTGATATATGTATCAAGTTTACTTTTGGCTGAAGATCTATATAGAATTGTTTCTAGGTGAAGACCTATGGAAAGACTTGACATACGAATCTAGAAATTACATAACTCAAAATTTATTGTTGGTCTGGGTGGGACTGAGAGACTCTGAACAAAAGCAATTTGTTACGTGAAAAGACATCTTTAGAACAGTTACTTTTTTTTTTTAAATCTTAAGTCCAAAGCATGATTTGAAAGTCACCAAGGTATTTTACTTATAGTACAAGCCATTAATAGATGAACCTGTAGGTGATTGTCATGCTTGAGGATGGAATTTCATATAGGCATGATGGGGAGTCCAGAAGAAGTAGAAACACAAAAACCACCTCTGCTAGTGCAGGATAGCCTATTATTACAATAACTTCTGTCACTAGATGCTTTCTACAACTCCCAGAAAGCTATAGTTTATCTCAGGGAAAGAGTGATGACAGGTTACTTCATGGAGCTTTCCTCTCGCTGACAGTTTTATATCATCACTACCAAACACACACGGTTGATAGTTACACGTTTACTAATTAAGAAAGGGAATTTATTGAGACACATGGCCATAGTACAATTCAGATGAAATTATGTTTAGAAGAGTTATATACTGTGCATGAGGATATTTTGATATAAAAGAATATGGGGGCAGATTCAGATTTTCCATTAGAAAAGCAAATTTGTTGAAATAAATATTTTTTGAAAATACAACTTTTTAAAATATATATTCTGGAAGTAAAAATTAAATGCTTTTGGAACCAAGGAGTTCAGTTTTTATGGTATTGAAGGAGCTGTGAAACCCTAAGAAGAAAGTATGAGTCTTTATTTTCACTTCTTAAATGCAGTGTTTGTTTGGCATTTAGAGAAAGATATCAAGTATTTTTATGACTATCTTGATACACCAAGAAGCTAATCAGGAGAATTAAAGGAAAAATGCTTTAATGTTCTGTATAAGTGACCTGTTTTTACCTTTCATTTGCTCAAAACAAGTGCATGTTCACAGCTGGTACACAAATAGTTATTTCTCTTGTAAACATCATGCATAGAATACCACATTACTGATGCTGATGTACGGATTGGATCCACTTCATAAAACCTCCTGTTTGCATCCTGAAAATACTGTTATTTTAAATCTCACTTATGAAATGTTTTTTTTCTTTTCTAAAACAGTTCTGCAATATTAGAAATGGTTTACGCATTCAAAGTACAAAGGGGAAAAGCGTATTCAGTATCCAGAGTCTGAACTTATGGAATTAGTTTTTGAGGGTTTTTCAGATAATTTGAAGGAAATAGCTGTTAAGCAAGGTTAATGAAAAATAGGGAGAAAGGTCTGTTTTTTTATGGAAGATATTACTGGCATGTGTTGATGAAAATGTCAGTAAAATTCCAACTCTTTAGTTTAGCGAGAGGTTCACCTTGAAAATAGCAATGACTCGCATGGTATTATTATATATTAGAATAAGACTCTTTATTTTAACAATAGTCAAGCAGGATGTAATGGAGAAAGCAAATTCTGAATATTAGGAGTAAAATCTATAAAAAGAAGCCACGTTATTCTTAAATAAATGACGTTTTACTTAAAAGGAGTCTTAAGAACTGCTAAAACCCCAAAGAGTATGAAAGCTAATATCAAGTCATTGCATCCATGCAGGGCTGATACTAACTGTACTGATTTATATCATTGGAGCCACAATATTTGAGAGGACACCTCAGCTGCATGTTGTTCTGTGTTCTGAGCCACGGAGTAGTACTGAAACTCGACCTTGATCTCACACACACGCGTTTTTATCTTTAAACATAATCTAGGTAGTGAATGGCTTTATGCTTGAACATGACAGTAATGTTTAAAAAACCACCCAATTTTCTCTATTTACCGCTCTTATCCCATTTAAAATAATAATAATAATAATAATAATAATAATAATAATAATAATAATAATAATAATAATAATAATAATAATAATAATAATAATAATAATAATAATATAATAATAATAATAACAACAACAACAACAACAACAATAATGTTTTCTTATGACTGAATTGCAAAAAAAAAAATCAGCACACATAAAAAAAGACTATAAGCAGCATTTCCTAGCTTGGGAGTTCAAATTCAACAGCTTGTAAAGCTTACAGGAATAAAATCTTGGCCTGTAGGTTTCAGTAATAACTTCCTTACTTTTCACAGGGAATAAAAAGGAACAGTAATCATCCAAAATAAAGCACATTTGGATGGACATAGGAAGCCACAGAAAGCTTTAAAATAAGAAAGTAATGCTAATATATCTTGGTTATAGAACTGTGTTAATTTAAAATAATCCTTCTTCAGAGAAGCACTGACAGAATGTTGTGTCAGAGCAGCAAATATGTGCTAAGGCTTGCCTAGGCTAAGGTGAGCCCAAATACTTTTGCCTCTGAAACTTCTGTTTGGTTAAGATAAAGGAACTGTTCGCTGACAGCCAGAAAAATCACAGTATATACACTAAAAAGAGACAAATGATGCAATAGAATAATTGTTATTAAGCTGCTTGAAACTAAAAGGAACCTGAACTGTGGGTGATTTCTTATGCAAACATACTGGACACTTGTTGTAGCCTTAAAGACTTTTTGAAGACAAGTGGCCCATCTGCAGTGTGGTTGATGGTTTAAGAAATACTTGGTGTGCCAGAAGTGTTTTATGTCTGGCTTGGTAAACCCCAAAGGTAAAGATTTATGATTTCTTTTTCATCAAAGATCCCTTAAAATAGTATTATGGGTAAACATTAAGGCAGTGTTTCTCAAAAGAGTGAACACACCCCTCAATGGGGTAATCCACAAAGTCGAAGGTGGTTTGGCAACCAATAGTGAGATAATGAGCCTAGAGGGCAAATGAAGTAAAATCAGAAAATAAAACTTTGGAAACACATTAAAAACAAGTAGATTCTGCCCTACATGACCCCTGCATGCTTCTTAATTCACTTAATAACCAATATAGAATTGGTCAAATAATTGCAATCTGATTAAAATGATTGGGATGCTGCTTGGAAATCTCACTTTTCTCAAGATGACACATTTTTATTTCAGCTCCAATGACATAATAGAATGTAATGAATCTGGAAACGTGTATTTATTTGTAGAAATCCTCAAGGCCAAGTAATTACTGGTTAGTATTTTCAAGAGGCAGAAGTTGAACTTTAAAATATCGTGATCCTATGGACTATTCCCTCTTTCATCAAGGAAAATTGTGCAAATTGTGTGATGAGACAGAGTGATCTGGTTTCCACTGAGTTTGGGACAAAGAGGGAAACCAAATCAGTTTGAAACTTTCTATATGGGTAGTCTCATAGAAATCAGAATCTGTAGGTTTCTTAATACAAACTCATAGCCAGTCATTCACCAGAAAAAACAAAGACTGTTATTTATGGAGGCTTGACACATTTTTATCCTTAATTATTAGTACTATCTGCAACCAGCCATTAATGCATATTTTGCAATAAGTAGAACTGACATGATGAAAACGATTTACAAACATGGATTTGTAAAATAAAACTACAAGTAACTGCAGGAACTGCAAATAGCACAGTTTTTAAACACAGATTTAGTCACAGTTTGTAACAACTGCCTGTTAGCATAAGATATTTCTGTAACTTAGAATATAACTTATGTAACTATATTAGTAACAAATTTGTTTGAAAGTCCTTTTAAGACTTCTGTCAATTAAACATTTATATTACTTAAATACAGAAAATCAGTTCTAAAGTTAATGTTTGAAAGACAGAAAGCTGAGTACTTCCAAAGAAATACATTGATGTGTGAATGGTTTTTTTTAAGTTATGTAATATATACAGAAATGATAAACAAGCTAGGTGGCTTTGTATTTTGGACTGAACTCTAATTGATCAACCTAGCCTTTTGCATCTGTTTTGTACCATTCAGAGGATGTCAAGAAATTGAAAAGGAACATGTCTCTGGCCCAGTAGTCAATTAAGAAATGTATTATTTCAAATTTTTACCAAAATGTTTGTTAAGCTTTGGGCTTTGAGTCAGGAAAGGTCATAAACACAATACTTTGCAGCTTGACTTTTGCTTGCAATGCTCTGGTGCATTCCCACATTGTGGGAAGCACAGCTGCTTGGCTGTGCTGCTGCTCATTTTAGTAGATATCCTGATGCTTGATACTGTATAATATTGATCAACAAATTGGGATTGCTGTTCTTTTATTTCTGAGTTTTAGTGTGTCTACCTTGAATGCCTGCGTGCATGATCTTTTTATTTTCTTGCTCATTTTCTCTTGCCACCTTTCTTTCTCTGTTGTTCTCGTTTCCCCTCAAGTCTCCTACCTCTTCTAGCCAAAACAGGTAACAAACCAGTGGATTTTCTGCAGATTTGCAGCTCTTCCAAAAGCAATAAAATGAAGCATTTCCACAAACTGATTTCTCAGTGCAGTACCAAATTCCCAGTCTGAGGAAGATGGGCTTTTAAGAAGAATAATTGGTAACCTTTTAGGCTTTCATTAAATAACTGTGTAGGTTCTTATCAGAGAAAGGTCAGAAAGTTGCTCAATTTGTCTCTGCTATTACAAGTTCTAGGAGTTTAACAAGCTGCCCAGAAAACTATGAGGTTAATATTTTATGCCTTTTACACATGACCTTTTTAGACTTGTTTCAGCTATTGAACTTATAATTGGAGAAACCAGAATTCTTCCATCAACTTGTCAGCCAAAATGATTAAGGCATGTAGACATATCTTAAAAGTCATGACTTCATAAAATGGCCTTTAAACATCCTTGCTTTTATACCTCAGTTCAGTCATTCTGACAATGTTGGTCAATAAAGGTTGCCAGTTGTTTCTTTTGTGGGTAGTTTAATTTATAAAACATACTACTCTAAAATAGTTTCATAGTATGGACTGGAATTTTGGGGATCAAGTGGATTTAAGGTGAAATACCAAACTTTCTAGTGGAAAGGAAAATATGTAATATACAATATAGCAACTTAGAAAAGTATGTTGGTATTAATTATTCTGGATGCTTTATTTTAATAGGAAATAAACATTGAATTGGAACCATTTGCAAAAACAAATACTATGAGGATCAAATCTGAGTTTTATCTTCAAATCTGATAGTATGAGTTATTCTGATTTTTATTTCTTATTAAAGCTTTGATGTTGACCTGCTATCTCTTAATGGAAACATAAACATTTAAGATGAAAGAATTTTGACACAAAATTCTGTTTGCAAACAAATGGCTTTTAACTTTTTTTTCCATTGCTAGCTTGCCTGACAGAAACCTCTGAAGTTCACTGCATCTGTTTAAGGATAGTTGCACTTTAGAGTTTTTAGTGCTGCAGTTCTCCACTTAAAGCAATGTTTGTGCTCTTTTACTGTCTAAGCTGGGCATCAAAAATTAGTCTTCTCACTTGGCTTCCATGCTATCCCCCAGAGGCATCATTTAGCAGGTAACTAAAATACCTGTAGTGCAGAATATGTCTGATTTTTCTGGCTTAGATCTGATTACATAAAACAACAATAACAAAGAAGCTTATAAAATTGTTCTGTGTGCTTAAGAGGCATTTTGAAAATGTTAGCATTTTGCTGTTGTGTTAGTTTTCTAATGAGCTTTTGTATTTTGAGTGCACTTTTTCAGTTAAAAATATGGCGGAAATTTTTCAGATAACTTTTTCCAGTTTCAGTGCAAAGTTTAGTTTTATAGTGAAAATATGCAAAGTTTGTAGCACATTTTCATCACTGTATTGGACCAGGAAAACTTAGGAAGTTCTTCAGCCGTTTAAACAGCAAAAGAAATTCTCTTCAAGATGTACATTGTAGTGACTGTAACCATTCTATGGCTTTTGCTGCAGTCCTTGTGGTGTGGTAATTCTTAAAATCTGTGCTGCAGAGGCAGTGACTATCAGCTCTGTATTGGAAGTATTAATTTCCTCTTTCATCCTCCCCTGCTATATACTAGCAGAAGTCAAGTAATGCAGCCTCAGGGTGACTTTGGGGGATTTTTTTAGAACGGCTGGAAGAGCTGTGGTTGGGGTTTCTGTATTTGAGATACTAAGCCCCACATTATTTGTTGCTTATGTCTAGCTTGTTCAGTGAAAGTCATCCATTATGGATCATACCCAGTGCTGTAGTATATAAAAACAATACGTGATACTACACGTCATGGCAAAGGCTCTATAATGTCAAGAATGAAAAATGCCCCTTGTTCCCCAGCCTGTGCAGCCATCAGATCCCAGTGACACCCTGTCTATCCTTCTAGCTCCTTTGTGCACTTGAACCTTTTTCAGATTTGTCACCCATCTCCTCTGGAAGTCTTTCCTGATACATCCCAGGTTTGGGTTTCTCTGCAGTGGGATTTATTATGCTGCAGTATGTCACCATCAAAGGTGGCCATAATGGACCAGATCAGAAGTTTATCTATGGCATTGTCTTGTGTCCAGCAGTAGCTGTAAGTAAATGCCCAGAAGAGAATCAGATCAGGGCAAGCATATATATCATCCCTAAATTTTCTCCTTATACTCAGTAATTTCTAACTTAATTATTTCTTGAGCCAGAGAGGTTTTCTGTGGAATTATTAGTCCTGATGGGTTTCTGTTCGTGCTCTTGTCTTCTGAGATCCATGTAGACTTTTAGACTCCACTGTGTCCCCTAATGAACAACTATATAGACTGAAAGACAAAGAATATGAGGTGGTTCTTCACAAAGTAGTGTCCTAAGCACAAAGGCTTGCTTCTGGTCTACTGAGTTCTCATAATTTAAAATTTGAAGTACAGATGAATTGTTTTACATTCACTTACATTAAACTTCATTTGTAATTTTATTGTCTAGTTACTCATTCTGTAATGATCTTCTGCATTCCATACCAGTCAGCCACTGATGAGCTTCATATCATAAGCAAACTCATACTATTACTTACTATTTTTTCCAATTTGTTATGAATATGTTGAACAACATAGATACTATAACAAATCCTACCTGAACTGTGTGTGTTCTGTTCTGAGGACTGAGCATTTACACCTACCCGCTCTACTCTGTCTTTTGAGCAAGGCTTTATTCCTGGCAGGTCTTCTGTCTTATGTCCTGGAACCTTAGTTTTCTTAAAAAACTTTGGGGAGGAATTTTGTTGAAAGTCTTGGAAATCCCAGTAAATTCAATCAACTGTTCCCCATTCCTTTGAAGAAATACAGTAAGAATGCACATTCAGACTTAAAAACAAAGACATATTGACTTTATCGTCATCTTAACTTGCTCTTTGCAATTACTCTTAAGTATTTAATTGTTAAATTATAATTTGTTAAATTGTCTGGCACAGAGTTACGGCTCTCTATTCTGTAGTTCACTGTATCTTTTCAGAATTTTTTTGTTTTAAATTGGAAATTATTACCGAGCTGTTGTGCCTACTAAGGCAATTTTTAAACTAGAGATGATGCACACCACTAGGAACGTGTTTCTTCTCTTCATTAACGATAAGACCAGAACAATCACAGTGCATTCTGCTGCTGGCTTGTGGTTGCTCAGGGCTATGTATTTTTTAACATTCAGAGACAACAGCAGCATATCTCATGGCATCTTCGTCTCACTAATGTTAAGTTTCTAAACATTTCAGCTGGCTTTCATCTAAATATGTTTTGAAACATCTGAATATGAAAATATGTTCATATCTCAAGACTATGAGATGCAGAGCATTTGAAGTTAGATTAAACTGTTCTCTTAAAACATGGAAATGCATGGATTGAGGCTTAACACAAGTCAGAGAAAGATCATAGAAAACCTCCACTGGGTAGTGATTTTCATCTGAATTTTGTTGTGAAGTATTTCCTGGAAGTTATTTTCCAGTTGAATACTTGGACTGAATAAAAGTGGAAAATGTCACCATTATAGATTTTCCAGCATTTTCAGTCTGAATTCATTAAATTTGATTTTAAAACATTATTTGAGGAGTTGCTTTCCTAAGCCAATTTTTATTCATCCTCCTAACTAATATTTTAACTACATTCCAAGCCTTACAGTGTACTTTCTCACCAGGTCAGAGGTCATAGTTTCTATTGAGCATCAGGGCCCATTACTTCACAATGTACTTATATAAATCTGCTTGATTTATAACTGTTTTGATCTTTGAAGTTTTTACCAAGCAGAATCTTTTAAAAACTGAGATTGTTTACATTTGAGTTTTATTCAACCTGTGTGGTACTGGCAGCAGCACAAATGCACATTTTTGGCAGGGCTTCTGCCTTCAACTTATTCCTTGACTCAGTCTTTCCATTTTTATGTGGCTATGAGCTCAAGTGTCTTTCACTTGTGTATATAATTCCAGTGTTGGACAAGGTAAGTTATCTGTAGGTGCAGCCTCTTAGCTCTTTAACGTTCTGCTAAAACTTAGGTGACTTGTTTGCAGTTTATTTAGGTTTTTTCCCTGATTATAGAGAAAAATGTATTTTACTGCCTAGAATCAGCCAACAAATGTTAATTATGATCTTTCTAGGGCTTATTGAATAATTGGCCTAGTGAACTCAGATGATTTCCTCATTTTCCTTAATTCCTTAACTGACTGATCAAAGCTTTTCTACAAGGTACCTTGCCACCCCACTTTTTCACGTATGAATTGGAAAAGCCTGTCTTTGTATGCTAAACAGTATAATCTCTTTGCTGAAATAGTTCATTCTAAGGGTGAGAGTGGGAATGAAATTTAGTGGTGTAAAAAAATAGCTGCTGAAAGTTTTCATAGACAGATTGTGTGTCAGACACAGCAATAGCAAAGGTGAGTTGGTAGTTCTGTCAGCTGTACTGCTGCTTTTGTTGTTAACAGGGTTTGCATTTCTAGTGGAAAGGCCAGCATGGTTTCATGTGCCAGCAACTCCTTGTAGCCATATCTGTAAGAGGTTGAAACTGAGGTGGATTTGAATGTTCAGTGCTGAACAAAACCAGTGGCTAATAATGTTTATTTTTCTTCATGCATAGAAAAATAGGAATTAAGTGACAAATGAATGAAAAAAAAATGATCGTTCAGCTCCTTCATTCTACATGAAAGATTATCCTTTTAAGCAAACATTGTTTTCTTTGCCTTCCTTTTGTATTGGTTTTAGTGACTTTGTCCATCTTTCCTACGTGACTTGATAAAGCTCATCTGAAACATGTATTTGTGCTGTATATCCATCCATTTTAGCTTTTCACTACTTGGCAAACATTGTCATGTAATTAACTGTATATTTTTCCTCTTCTATTTCTTTATGGTATAAATTAGGCCATTCTTTTCTATTTGGCAAGGGCATATTTTGTACTAATTGATATTACAGCATGAAGAGAAACTCCTTAGAGACTCACTGGCTCTGTGCCTAATTACCACCTACATATTCTTGGTTAAGTGGGACGTGAGCAACATCTTTTTGAACATAGAGAGATATAGAAATGCTCAGGGTAATTATTGAAAGGCAACTGCCCAAATCGTAGTAACATACTTCTTTTTTTTTTTTTTGTATGTCAGGATCTTACTTCATGTTGTCTTTTGAAAATAATGTTCACTTTTGCCTCAAATCAAAGACCACCACAAACTACAGTGCTACAAACAAAAAATGCTACAACAGGGCAGAGCTAAGATAGCATTTTCTTTACAGAAAAAGATAGTGGGAAATTTATTCTAAAATAAGAGTTTTTTCATAAAAGCTGTGAAGCACTGTTGAAACCATCAAGGGTTGGTTTTGGGTTTTTTGTCAAAGATTCTGTATCAATATTCTATTTTGCTGGAAGCAGTACAGCTGTGTTTAAGAGAGTACTTGCCAGTATAATTAAGGATATGAAGGATCAGATTCACTTAGGATGGGAACATTGGTCAGAGGACCTTGGAGTGCTAATTTATGGCATAAGCTTGCACCAGATTGTGCCAAAATGGGAATCTTACTCAGTGTCCACCCTAAAACATCTCTAAATCATTTGAGGCAGCATCAGTTTAGTATGAAATGGAGTGTTTGCACATGGTTCTTGACATTGTTTCCATACTGCAGTACAGTAACAAGTTCAATTTATATCCTAGGGCAAGTGTTTTGCAGAAAAAGCCATCTGTATCCCGATAATGTAGCAACTGTGTCTACTTGCTGATGTTTTTCAGCCAAAGAACACGGGTGTTCAAGTGCACAGGCAAAAGTGATGTTGTTGCAGAGAAGCACTAGAAAATTTAATGGTTTTTAACTGAAGGGGAGTTTTTTAGATAGAATAAAAAAAGTTTTTTACATGGGGTGGTGAAACACTGGCACAGGTTGCCCAGAACCCATAATCATTCACAATCAGGTTGGATATGGCTCTGAGCAATCTGATCTAGTTGAAGATGTCCTGACTCATTGCAGGGGGGTTGGATTAGATGACCTTTAAAGGTGCCTCCCACTCAAACCATACTGTGGTCCTGTGATTGTGTACTTTGGTTTTAGGCTTAGCTAGTACACTCCAATGGCACTGGTCCAATGGCTCTTTTTGTCCCTATGATTTTATCATTGGTAGTAGCACGATTATTATTTCTACAAGCTTTAGTAAGCACCATAAGGTGATATTCCTACAAGTTGTGTTTACTCTAAATTCATGTTATCTGTAGGATTTGGCTTGCTTTGTTAATCAAGGTAACTACAAGATGAATGTAAAACTGAATGAAAGCTTTCCTCTTAAAAATAGGATGCTTTTTTTGGGTAACATTAGGAAAAACTCTCTTGGCTATGCATAGAGGTGGTTCTTCAATTAAGAAAGGAATGTTCTTATTTGTATAGTTTTCTTAGCAGATGAATGTGGATTTACTCTATGCAGTGTGTTTTGAGCAACTGTGACTTGTTCACTTACCAAATACTTGTAGCCTGTCCTAACACTGTGCTTTGTGAAAAGTGAGCAATAGCTTGGTTTTACATACATCAGGCATACTTCCTTATGGATCTGATGAACTCCTCCTTCTATGCAGCCGCTATAAAGTGTCTTAGCTTCTATCTGTTCACTGGGATCCTTTATAGAGTTCCTGCTAGGGAAGACTCTGTCCAGGCTGAGAAATGAGCTAAGCTGAGATTGGAAGCAACCGTAAATTAATTAAATTTAATTTTAAATTCTTCTTTCCCACTTTTCCTTGATGAGGAAGATAATCTGCATCCGGGTAAGGAGTGTCAACATAATATTAGGAATATCTTTTACTCTTTTCTTGTGAGACAATGCTTTCAGGCACAAGATGTAATTTTGGGGGTTGTTCTGTGAGTTGGACTTAGTGAACCTTGTGGGTCCCTTCCAATTCAGGATATTGTATGATTTGATGATTAATCCAGATTTAGCCAAATGATTCAGCTCTGTAAACATTCTCTCTTGTGCACACACAGTTGATGCTAGTGAAAGCTACATCCCAGAACTTTGCTGACATTCCTCTGTATTCATCATGGATTGTTGTTCCTGGGTTTCAGCTTTCTTTACAGCTGTCCTTTCTGCAAGGACTTTGAACGGACCTCACACAGGCTTTGGCATTTTTCCTCCATTTTTTCCAGGGGAGCACACTGCAGCTCATTGCTCCCTTTTGGTGGTGGGCAATGCATTTTACTTGCAATGGGGTTTTCATGTGTTCATAATCCCCCTCAGCTTGGGCACCTGGTGTCAAGAAGAGAGAATAAGGGGTAAAGAGACATTTTAGTGGGAGGGGGAGAAAAAAGGCAAGACAGGAGGGAACATTGCAGGACAGAGAAATAAAAAAGACTGGGAGCAGGGCAGCAGCTCCAATGAACTTGGCTTTTTATGGCATGGGTGGAGAAGACAGTGGAGTCCATGATAATTTTACTGGTCTTGGTAGTTTGCCACACTTGTTAGTGCTGTTCCCAATGGCTCTTGTGGGGCAAAAAGTGAATAATCATACACTATTAAAATGCTTTATGCAAAAATATCCTGAAATAGTCTGCACAGAAACTCCTTAATTATTTGAGTTCTGACATTTGAGTTAACCTCTGTATTTTAAAATTGAAAATTGATACAGTGAACAGTTTATTTCCTCTCTATTTTCTCAAAAAGGCGTCTGATGTAAAATTAATTATAAGCTGGCTCAATTGAATGTAGACCACGGGCCACAACTCTTCCACTGAGAACAGGAAAAGCATTGCAATAACCACATCATCTCTGAATGAGGGAAGGCTCTTCTACTCCTACTGACAGCATCTGGAAACGCTATCAATAAGTACTTCATAAATATAGATGAAAATACCACTCACATTTTTAATCTTTCTAGAAGATCTAAAGCATTTAAATTTAAATTTGCAGTTCAGATGATGTATCCCCACTTGGCAACTGTAAAATAGGTCTTCTTTTTAATATTCACTCCAGGGATATAGTGAGCAAAATAAGATTAAAGATATGATATTAAAATAAGATAAGATGCTTCTGAGGGTTGTGCTTTGTAGGCATGTTTGGAAATATTTGCTCTAATCTACTGAGACAATGTTTTACTACATATGAAAGATACCTTGAAGATGTGATTTAGGACAATGAGCATGCATTTTACATAAACATGTTTTATCCAGTAAAGACCAAGTATTGTCTTGAATTGATGAGTTTTTTTATCATGGAAATAATATAGATCATAGTAAAAAGATAATACAGGAGGAGAAAGCCAGAAGGATTAATCACTGCAGTCCAGAGGTGAGTTATTTTATATACCAATGAGTAATTATTTTATATACCAATGGAGTTTTATAATGCAGACTGGATTTTTAACTAACTGAGTATAAAAAAAGTGTTGATTTGTAATCCCTGCAGCATAAATAGTACATTTCTTCATCAGTCAGCAATACTTTTATTACTATAATTATAGTCAGAGGCAGTAGGATTTTAGGCATCTTTATCCAGATGATAATTATATATTCATTACTCAAGTTTCTAATATTTATTTTGGAGCAAGACATTCCTAAACATGCTCATCCATGCAGGAACACTCAAGGCCTACCAGGAGTTGAAACATGGTGTGCAATTGTTCTTAACAGTATCTGTTCATTATGGTGTAGAGAAGGCTAAAGTGGGATCAACTGTAAACTGCTCTTGTTTGCTCAATCTGTCAGATATAAATAAAAGTACCAGCGATGCAGACTGTGTTTTATATCTTTCCCACTTGCTAGAGATTATTAGCATCTTTCAGTAGAGAAGAAACTAGCGTGCACTGGTTTTAGTATAAGCAAAGAGGAAGAGTGAACTGTAGTAAAATTCAAGTAGCAGAAAGGAATTGTAAAAGTGAGAAAATAAGTGTTCTCTGCAAAATTCCTGTGAAATTGGCCTGCCACGATCCTTAATTTCTGTGCTTTTCTCCACCCTGGAATTGACATCAGTATCAAGTTAGCAAATACTTAGTGGCTTCAGCTGAAGCATTTTAGCTGGACTGCCCTCGTTGAAAGCACCATGCGATGATGAATAGCAGTTTTTGAAAATGAAGTGCAGTTAATTTGTAAATCTCCTCACAGACACCCTCTTTCAGACATATAGTAGCCCCAGGCCACTATCTGCGGAGGAGTGGAACACATACGGATTCACAGCTTCACTTCACAAGTTTTTTGTGTGATTCCACATTTTCCTCCCCACAGAATTTTATGTCTTTTAAGTCTATTGTGTCTTAAAGTTTTTGAACCGTTCATACTGTTATTTTCTCTTTCCACACCTTGGGATAGGTGAATAGCCTTCTGTGTGGATCTTCATACATACTATTGCAATTATTAATGCTTTCATTGTAAGTGAACATTATTTATGAGATACTTGTAGAGTGATTTATTGCTTTTCAAGTATCAACAAGCTATCAAGTGTAGAAATAAGCATATTTATATTAATTTCTCTGCATCTGTGATTGATGACATGACCACTGATGCTATGCTCAGTGTGGGGGAACACATTCTAGGGAATGCTGTGTCTGGCCAGATCTGGAGATACAGATCTAAGTCTCTCTGTCATCTTTTGTAAGAAGATCTGGGAGGAATGAACATACAGGATCAGATTTGAGAGAAAGAAAAAGTGGTGAGGAATTCTGCATCATAAGCTTGAAACAGAGGAAAGATTCTACCTCACTCTGAGCTTTTAGGCTGAATAGTGGGGGTTTGGTTTCTTTTTTGTTTTGTTTTGCCTTTTTATTTTTACCTTTTAAGATTGTGATTTATTTCAGTCCTTTGATATTCCAGAATTAAGGTGTTTAAGAAAATAACTTATTTTAAAATATATTCTCTTTGTGGCATGTAAATTAATTATGCAGTATTTCAGAATTTATTTTGATACCTCACTCTAGTATTTATATATGTATATATATATAAACAATGTGAGGTTTGGTTAATTATATTCAAGGAAGCTGAATTTAAAATAGGCTGGGTAGAAGCCTAGAACCTGGGAGTCCTAGGAGAGTGGGGGGTTTGTGTGCTTGTCTGGTTGTGAGAAGCAGGGTTTAGTGTTACAGTCCATGTTGGCGTAGTAATGGTACTTCAGTTTTTCAGTATCTTGATAATGGATAGCTCAGGAGTAAGAGTTTGCACAGGAAAGCTGTGGAGATTTCCTCCAGTTTTATGCTTCTGTTTACAAAAATGGAATTCATAACAGCTACTCAGTTATGAGAAGGATTGTGCCAGACTACTCATCATGTTTCCCTGCATATTCATGTTAAAAAGCTTTTCTCAATGACTGATGAAGATGTTCAGCGGAGACCCAGTTATCACCAGAGATGCTGAAGGAAAAATAATTTGTGTCAATTAAGTGAGTTCTGCGGTGATGCTGATATACCTTATTGAATAAAAAAACCCACTGTTCTTGCAGGTTGGTTCATAATACTATAAAAATTAACATTAGCAAAGTAAAACTTACACTTTGAAAGACAGTGGAAAGTTTATTATTAATGATGATAACATTTTAAAGCAAGATTATAAAAGTGACATAAAGCAATGGCGGGGTTATTTATTCCTTTGAAATTGCCAAGTAAAATTTTACCCCCAAAATAAATATACAGATTTGCTAAGACTTGCATGAAAAAGAAACTTCTCCCGTAAGAGTTGTAGGTATTTTCTGGACATTTTTACTGTAAAATTCTAGTTTTATACTGTGATTCACCAGAGCAGGGTTTGGAGAAGGTTTTTAGTTATTCATTGCTGCTTTATGCTGTCAAATTAGAAGTGTTTTCTGGCTGCTTCAATACTTGAGCAGAATAGAAGGAAGAGCCCCAGGTGGATCTTCCCAAAAAAATCCTCTGTTATTGGTGTTGCAGTACCTTAGCACAGCTGGCAGTTGTTAAGTATGTTAATGGTGGTTTGCCTTTTGTTTGTTTGTTTGTTTGGTTGTTTTTTTACATTGTAACACTGGCATAACAAAGGGAACCTCTGTGGAATCATACTCTGTTGTGTTGCTCCGTGTGAACATACTGCTGAAATGGTCTGCTCATACCATCACAGGCTAATAAACCTCATAGTCTTTGCCACTGACATCACCATCACTGGTCACTGTCCCTCTAGTGCCAGTTCCACTGGAGTTTTCATGAATAATGTGAACATCTCTAGGTTCAGGACTTGATTGTATCATACTGTTTCACGTGAGGAAGAGATGTTCTCCATATAGAGTTATGTGTACACTATTCAAAAAATACGGTTTGAAAAATGGTTCCAGCAGTCTTGATTATACCTTTGCCTACTGTAACTGAACAAAATTGTAGGCACCTGAAATTTATTATGAGCATGGTGAAATCATGATGCCAACTCATAGCAGAAGGCTTTGACTGTAAGCCTCTGCATCCTGAAGTTCTGCATATGCTGTATGCTTCATCCCATGTCTCAGGAAGATGCAGTCCCATCCAGAGACTCTGGCACCTCCACCTGGTACCAGACTAGAGTCGAAGCAGCAGTGATGGTAGAGACTCCTAGAAAACATTCTCTCCTCAGACTCAAGTGGCTCCATGAAGTCAGTTCATCTGGGGCATTCTGATGGAGTAACTGATATGGATGGAAGAGTAGGAGAGGGAGGGTCAGAATGACCAGGGAGCTCCTGATAGCTTTATGTTGGCACTTCAGTGTAAGGAGGACTGAAGCAGAAACAACGATGAACAGAAAGGGCTGACTCCGTGTGTGAGGTTTGTAAAGGAGATACGTGTCACTGCCTCTGCCATGGTATGCCATGTGTGACAGACAAAAGGATGGTGAAGAATGATAAAGTGCTTCATCAAGTATCCACCTGATATATCTGCTCTTTGGAAGACCAAGATTTGTGGGATAGCTGTCCTTGGAATTGCTGCAGTGAAAACACTTGATCTAGGCCTCAGATTTGAACTAGACTGAAGTAAAATCTGCAAAAATTGTATTGTGTAATTGCAGCAATTGCATTGTTGCATTGATCTGCTCTTACTGTACTGCTCTACTTAGTGAAGATATCTGAATTTAGGAAACCCCAGGAGATACTCTTTTACTGCATTCTTTGGGTTGAAATACTAACCTGGACTTCAGTTTTCTCTCCCTTCTGCGCTGGAAAGCAGCAGCAACTCTCCTTCCCATAGAACAGCTGCTCACCTTTCTTTCTTGCCAGGCAATCTTCCCTGTTCCTTTCATCTTTCCCGTACAGGAAATTCTCTTATCCTTTCACCTGAAGCAGCAGCATCCTTTTTATAATCAAATAGTCCCTTTCCCTTACTCCCTTCAGCAATAGAATTACCTGTTACTTTTATTATTTGCTCTAAATTATCTTTTTTTCCCTTACCTTCCCACCCCATCTAGAAATTTACACTCAGCTCGTATGTTTCTGGCTACTGGTATGGAAGTGGTCTGGAATGGGTGTTTTGCTCAAGTCAAACCTCAAAAAGCTGGGATGCTGCTAGTGTAGAGGCTGTGCTTGGGAGGAGGCATCTTGCAGCCCAGTGAGACTTCCATCTGACTGACCTTTTACCCTCCGTGCCCCTCACACAAGTAGTCTGTCTGCCTCGAGAGCATCTGGTGCTTAAACAGATGTTCTGTGACTCTTCCAAGGGATCCTGTGCCAGATGGCAGGATCCACAAAATGGATCCCTGTCACTCTCACTCAATGTTATTGGACTTGAACACAAATACAATCTAAATGAAAACAGAATTAAACACTTTAGCTAAAAGGTACACTATGCAATTTATTCTTTTACTAATTGGATGAACTCTTTGAATCAAGATTTTTATAATGTAAATAATAACTGCCAACTCTTATTTTTATTGCTTTTTATTGCCTCAGGCAAATATATTATTTTGATATTTAAATAATTGGCAACAGAAAGTTGACAGTTACTAGAAAAATTACAACCATGAATCATCAAGTCAGACAATAGCTTTTTTTTTTTTTTTTTTAACAGGGGTGGGGGTTATAAAAGACTTCCAGATGTTATTTTGTTCATATCCCTCATCAAAAGAAAATATTCTGAGCAGGCTGGCCTGAACAGGTAGTATTTCTCAAATATTGATAGTTAGAAATTCTTCCTGGCATATCCCAAAGTTCTCTTAAGCACTCTCCATTGGGTATGTGTGGTTATCTGAATCATTCTGCAGTCTACCCAAGAGCAGCAGGATCCTACGTGGAGCTAGTGGCTTCATTTTAGTGCTGTTCATATGCTTTTACAGTGAGATGAGCAGCCTACACAGACCCGAGTTGCCTCGTGGGTATTCAAGATTGTGCTTGGTACTGTAGTTACGAGGAGAACAATGCAGATAGTGAAGGTATTGTGTGCCTAAAATTGAGTCCAAACTGATGGGAAATGCTTCATGAAGTTCAATTCATAATTAAAAAAATTTATGTAGATAAGGATCTCGTCTTGATAGGAAACAGGCTTCCATCATCTGCTTTTTTCATGGCAATTTATTTTGATAGACTGAAGATGAAAAGAGTGTGAAAACAATAAGCATTGTTATTGCTCAGTAGTATTTTGGTCATTAACTAGAGAATGTTTTAAAATTTGAAGTGGTGGGAATGCAGTTACCAAAAAAGCATTTTATCACAGTGTACAGGGACATTTAAAGCCAGCTGGCATTAACATAGCAACTTGGTACAGTTTTACACAGTCTGCTTACACAGTCAGCTGTAATGGTCAGAGTTCAGAATGTGTTCTTTTAAGTGTAAACATGTATCTCACAACATGTACAAGGCATCTGGCATCTTGCTGGTTGGATGAACAATTGTAAGGCTTGTCTGTGAATAATTGCAGAACCGTTCAGGTTGGAAAAGACCTCCAAGGACACTGAATCCAGCCTGTGACCCAACACCACCATGTCAACTAGGCCATGGCACTAAGTGCCACAACCAGCAGTTTCTTGAAGACCTCCAGGGATGGTGACTCCACCACATCCCTGGGCAGCCAGTTCCAATGCCTGACAACCCTTCCTGTGAAGAAATTCTTCCTGATGTCCACCCTGCACCTCCATTGGCACAGCCTGAGGCTCTTGTCCTGTCACTGGTTGCCTGGGAGAAGAGGCCAACCCCCACCTGGCTACAACCTCCTCTCAGGTAGTTTTAGAGAGTGATAAGGCTCCCCCTGGGCCTCCTTTTCTCCAGGTTAAACATCCCCGGCTGTCTCAGCTGCTCCTCAGAGGACTTGTGCTCCAGACCTCTCACCAGCTCCATTCTTTGGGCACGCTTCAGCACCACAATGTCTTTCTTGTAGTGAGAGGCCCAGAACTGAACACAGGATTTGAGGTGTGGCCTCACCAGTGCCCAGTACAGGGGGATGAACACTGCCCTGGTCCTGCTGGCCACAGGATTGCTCATAGAGGCCAGTCTCACTAATAACCTAGTAACAACCAGATAATGTGTTCTATCAGGTGTTTGCTAAATGTCTTTACCTAAATGCCATTTAAGCTTTTTTGCTGTTAAAACAAAGTTTTGCTGAAACCTCAGGATGGTGGGGACTGAACTCCATGAGTGAAGCTGTAACAGAAATGTGTCCATATCTACATTAACTTTATCATCAAACCCAAACACTTGCATGTGCTGTGATCTTGGTAGCACTGCTCAGAATTTCAAAACACATCAAGTCATAGCACTAAACTTGAGGCTTTGGGCATGATCCCATTCTTGCAGCAGTACATGATCAGCTGAAAACTGTTACAGTGGTATAGTACTGTTTTTAAATTGAGCCTCACCAAGATTTACTTTTGGAATATTGTTACTGCTGCAATGTGCATATACCTTACAAAATACTACTGTGCCCTGGGTAAGCACACTACCCCACTCTTTCAGAAAGCTAAAACTTTAACATCTTTTTGTGGTATTATAGAATGAAATTACTTAGGACTGTTCAGCAACATACAGCATCTCCACCCATACTGTTATTTGCACTGTAAATGCCACATTATTGAAACACACTCACTCCAACTTAAGCAAGCAGAAATGAGGTATGGCATAGAAGAGTGGAGTTTCTCTCCTCCAGTGTGATTGCCTGCAATTTGAAAACTTGACTTCAGACAACTTGGAAGTGCTCTGTTGGATACAGAGCACTGGTAGCAGGGGTTGAGCAGATTGAACTAGAAAATATTTCTTCATTAACAATTATCTTTGCCTGACTGAATGGGTGTGATAGGTACGGCTTGGGAATAGACTCAATGAACTCATGCAGTTACAGATAAAGCAGCTGACAGTTTTAGAGCTCTTTTGTTCATTTGTTAAAATGAACTTTTAAGTGAACTGGCAGTATCTGTGTGTTACATAGAGTATGTGTCATTTATCTCTTGCTTCACTGTATACCTTCCATGAATTAAGCAACAGTATCTGGCAGGAATGTTTCATTTTTCTGACATGCTCTGTCTTACATTTATGAAAGCTAGGCATTTAGCAAATGCAAATGAGATTAATGTTATGTTGACCCTCACTGAAGCTTATGGAACTCCTCATCTTGATTATGCTCAGTTAGGTGTTAGGATTCTTAAATGTTCATGTTTAATTAGTTTACTTTATCTTGGGGGATTGGTGTAATAAATACTGCAAATGGAGACTTCTAATGTGCAGAGCCACTCCTTTACTGACCACAAGGAGGAATGGAAACTTTTTCCAGTTAAAGAATATTAATTTGTTTTATCTCCATCTTGTTATTGGTATCTTTCAAATTCTACAGAATTCTTACTACATATCAATATTTAGTTCTTTGTTTTCAGTTACAAAATTTTCTACATACAGTTTATGAAAGTTGTAAAAATAACACAACAGAATATAGTTGTTAAAATACATTTTCTCTAAGAATTCTCTTTTTTTTTTAATATAAACTAAACCACTGTATATTTGAACTTAATGCTTTGCATTGTAGAACTTTCTTTGCTACACTGAACTATCTTTGGAATCAAGTAGACTGGCATTTGAATTTCCTTATGTTTGCATAATATACAAGGTTGTGAACAAATTAATTAAATTGAAGACAGACAATCACAGGTCTTTAAGAAAATATCAGTTACTTAACCTGTAGAACTTTTATGCAGACACTTAGTAGATGGGAAATTGGAAATAAACCTGCAAGAGAAAGGCAGGCAGAAATTATAAGCCTGTTTTAATGAGTAGCTATAGCAACTGCTCTGAAGTACAATTTAAACAAAATCCAACCTCCTCTTAGGTATCATTTATAGCAATTTAAATCTATCAAGTTGTATTGTAATTTTCTCTTCATGAGTGACAACTAATGCAGGCACAAAATTACATATATTTTTATGTTGAAAAAACGCTTTTTGCAATATAAAGCTTTTATTTTCAGTGACTATTCAAGTAATAATTTCATAAATTATCTTTTATCACAACAGACAAAGTGCAGCGTTTATGAAAAATAAGAATCTGTCGGACTTAGTTTGGTGTTTTGCTGCTTATATATATCAGATTATATGTGCATTTAGAAAAGATTTTTTTAAAATGCCTCTCTTCCACACAAGAATTTTTCTCTGCCTGATGAGGTTTTCTAGCAAATACAAAATTCTCTATGAAATCTTAAAGAGAGAAAATAATTCCTTTTCAGGTTGTGGATTATTTGATTATTACATCCAGCTACAATATCTAAATGAGTTGTAGGTGTTAGGCTTCTGATCTGAATCGCTTTATGAGACAGGAGAGGTTAATTTTTATCTTTAAAGGGGCATGAGGGGAAAAAGCTTCCTGCTTTAGCCATCCACTTCATAGCAGGTAATGTTAGAGTAACTCAGACAACTTAGTATACAGAGTTTGAGTAGATTTACGTTTTAGCCATTCTGTGTTTAGTAGTTTGGCTCTTCTAAAAGCAGAGTATATCAGGATCATAGTGTCAATCACATGAACTACTTGACTCACAGGTGTCCTTGGATTTTGAAAGATCTGCTGCTGGACTCACACACCTTTTTCTGTCCAAGATCTATTGAAAACCGTGAATTTTTTCTATGAATCTGTCTAAGTCTGATATATTTTTGGATTCTGTCATCTGACGTAGCAGTGAATTTTAGTAACTATATTAAGAGCTGTTCTCCCACTGCCTGGTTTTGTAATTCTGACTTTCTTGTGAATTGTATCAATCTGGTTGTCTGATTTTGAAGAAAGCTTTTGTAGCTACATTGCTCTTTGATCCCTATAACCACTCGGAACTGCTTGTGTTATACAGAAGGATATTTAATAAAACCTTTCTTTTAAAGCATTTTCCATATATGTCAGATCAAACTATTACATAGATTTGTTAGGGATTATTTATGAGTTGTATCAACTCAGTGTTAATCTTTTAACTGTCCAGTTGTTTGCCTTCTCTCCTAAATGCTATTGGAAATCATTCTGTTCTTGGGCATGGAATAAAAATTAAGAAAAGAATTCTTATGAAATAAAGGTGATATATAATATCACCTAAATAAAGGTAATAAATACAATAAAACCTATTACCTTTATTACCTAAATAAAGGTAATAAATACAATACAACTTTGTATTCCAAAGTTGACTTTATTCTTACTATAAATCAGTTATCTATTAACCTGTTCTATGAATAATCATGTGCACATTATGCTATCCTTATTGGTAAATTCTGCTGTCATCCAGTCATTGTTAATACATGTACCTCAGAAGGCTGTAGTTCACTGTTACTTTCAGATCCTTTCACATCGAGTAAAATATGAAAGTGTTCCTTTGACCTGTGTACAAGCCACTCACTTTTTTAATGTTGCCTTTAGAATCCAATTCCTACTTTTACTTTTATTTCTGTAATTGAATTCTATAGTTTGCTCATTTAAGCTTCACAATAGTGTTCTACCTTCTGGTTATTGTTCTTTACTTTTCATGTGATGTCTGAAGCCACAGTTGAAAAGCAGAATTTGCCAAGGAGAGAAAACAATAGACAGGTGGCAGAAGTGGTGAACAAAATGTACTTTGGGTGAACACATGCATGCTAATTTCTCCTACTGGTGGCTGATATTTGAAGATGTAGTTGAAATTTTTTATAGTAGAAATAAAGGTATGCATTTTACATGTTTTATCAAGACTACTTTAAAATATTTTGGCAGTACAGATACTCGTCAATAATGCTTTGTCTTAAATTCAATAAGATTTAGAATCCTAGATTAAGCACACTATGGAAATACTTGTGACAAATGAACAATTCATGTCAGACATATTCACAGCTTTCCAAGAAAGCTGCTGCTCTTGGGATGCCACCAGAACCTTGCAGTGCACCGGCCAGAAGCAATCCTCAGTTATTGCACCTGAAGTACGATGTTTCTCATGTGTAATGTCAGAAAGTACATATCTACCCACTGTAAGGCTGAGTGAGTTTGTCATTGCCAACAGCCTCTGCTGGGACTTGGATTCAGCCAGTGAAATAGATGAAATCAAGTCTTGGTGATCTGTTGATGCTGAATCTTGGATGTGTATTCCTACATAACATGGGACTGGCAGCCTGGGCAGTAGCTAACTAATCTGTTCTGGTGATTTGTGATGCTTTTTGTGTTTTCACAGTTCTTTCAAGAGAAGGAGCTGATTCCAAAATAAACTTTAGAAGATTCCACAAGTAACAGACCTTAAATGCAATTGCAAGTGACACAGCAGTTTGAATTACCTGACTGAAATACAAGGATTCATGGATTGTCTTTTTTAATTAATGCATGCAACTAAGCTTCTTGAACTTTGACTGTTTGGTCATGAATGAGCACTAATCTGTAAATCTGAATTTTAAAAAAATCTTGTTTTCAGGTTCTAGGTCATCAAATCAGATCATACTAGTGATTAAACAGTGTAAACAGTGGGTGCTGGAAGAATCTTGCAATAGTGCAATAGTTCTGCTTTGTAATGCTGTTTATGAGACTTTTCTAGTTCTTTTCATCTGAACTATATTTCTCTTTGACTAACACTTTAAGAAATTGAAAATTAACTGATAGTAATTGCTGTTATAAATAGCTTCAGGCTATTAGATAAAATTAATGTCCTGGAGCTGGTGTGCAATGACATCATTCACAAATCAGTCTACTGCTTGTTTTCCTTATTTTGAAGTTTATTTTCCATTTTATATCAGTAATATAATCCAGGCTTTTTAGTCCAAAACAGTACTTCTTGGGTGGTAAAACTCAATAGGTATTTAGTCTCATGCCTTATAAATCTACTAGAGGCAAATTATAATTGTCTTGAAATACAATGCTTGTCATAACTTATTACAGTTTATGTATTTTCTATTGTGTAAATACCGTATTGGGTCCTTTAAGCACATACTAAAGTCAAAGCAGAATATAACATCACAGTGGCCAACACAAGGACCTAGAGAATTGTCTGGGGTTCATGGCAGCTTTCTCAGAACATTATCAGTTAAGCACAATAGAGGATTGTTTCTACTGACTGATTTGGCTGTAGAGCTCCTGGTATTTACTGACTGCAGAATATGAATTTGGTTGGCACATATTGAGTGTTAGAAAGGAAAATGTTTCACTGAAAGAGTGGTCAGGCATTGAAATAAGTTGCCCAGGGAGGTGGTGGAATCACTGTCTCTGGAAGTGTTTGAGAGGTGTCTGGATGTGGCACTTGGGAGATATGGCCTAGGGGTGATTATGGTGCTGCTGGGTTGATGGTTGGACATGCTGGTCATGAAGGTCTCTTCCAACCTTGATGAATATGTGATTTATTTACTTAATCTGATGGTGGTTGCAGAAACAAGGATTCATATACAATGTTTTTTAAATTTATTACTTCCCTAAATGCATCCTTATGACATGGAATGAATTTAGAAAAGCTTTGGGAAAGATGATTTATTGCATAATTACTATTTATTTTATAAATAGCTCTGAATGTTAAAATATGTTTTTTCTGATATTAAGGTTCATGTTTAAAGATTTCCTGATTAATAATTTAAAATGTCATTGCAAAATTGTAATGCCCCTAACTGATGTTTATTACCATTTTATACGATGGCATTTTTTATTTTTGAGTTCGTTTGAACAAATTAATTCTTGTGTATATTCACAAGGTTTTTAGATTGGTCATAAAGAAATACACAAAAAATTAAAATTGACACTTCAAATTTCCATCCTAGTATTAGAATCCTATAAAACTATTGGAAAATCTGAAAAAAATTAATAGGAAAAATAAGTCAGATAATTTACTCTCACTAAGAATAATATTCTTGGCATATATATTGCAAGTATAAAAGATGTCAGTAGTGAGTTTTGATTAATGACTCTCTTTATAGAAGTGAGACCTGTGTCTTGAAAGTGTAGATTTTGGAACTCATTGCTTCTGTTTTCCAGGACATTGGTAAGAAGAGCAAAGATTTGAAAAAAGAATTCAAAAATTTCAGGAAAGTGGAAGACAGAAAGTTTTTTTCTACTACATGTTTCCATAATACTGTCTGGTTTATATACTGTGAAAATCTGTCCTGTACCATTATTGTTATAAGAATAGTAAAATCACTGGGGCATGAACACAACAATATTTTTTCAGATGAGGGTTAGGCTAAACAATTCAGGAAATCCTTTGTGGTAGTGTCTCATCTGGTTATAGGACAGGGTATGCAGAAACCAGTGGGAAAAAACTGAGTAAGGTAACTGAGAAAGGATTTTTAAGCCTTATCTTTGGCCTGGAACAAGTCCACAGACAATCTCAAGCACAAGAGAGACTGTGTTTTACTAATAGACCTTGAAGACAACATATAGCTGATAGATTTGCTTGGCTGGGAGAATGGAATCTCATTTTAAGCATATAAAAGGGAATTAAGCAGCAAAAGTTAATGCAGAAGTTCTTACCAGGTAAGCTTCAAGTAAATAATGAAAAGATAATCTCAGTGGTTATTGTGAAGGGGACATTGTGGCTGAGGACAACTGGGAGGGTCAAGAGACGAGGCTGTGTCACATCTGTACTGCTGCTGACATAATTCTTCTGACTGAGTAGGCAGCAGATTTATGGAGGCAGAACATGCAGGGTAAAACCTGAGGCCAAGAGCAGGCACAAGGGAATGCAGTTTGCTGAAGACAAAAGAGATATTGAATCAAGAGAGGAATTAGTGGAAATGGAGTCAGAGATTACTTTTGTCCGGAGGAAACTTTTAAAGCATAGCCATGAAAAGCCAAACCACACATTCATCTAATTGATACAGGCTGAGGAGATGAACAGTGTGAAATCAGTGCCCATGTAAAAAGATACATGCACTTCTAAATGCAGCTGTGAACTTGGAAGCAAATACTGAAACTGGAAGGAAAAAATATAAAAGTGAGTCAAAGTCAGAGAAAGAGTAAAAGTTGTGCTTTCTGGTCGAAACTAACACCTAAATCATTTGAACAGCAGAACTGGTTTTTAATTTGGGATAAGGCTTAAACAGAGCTACATTCTTTTTCTTTTTTACCAAACAAATCTGTGACATAGTATCTCTGCAGGGTCTCATAACTGAGCTCACATAGTGAGTGCTGGGATTCATATCTGTGCCATCCAGTGTTCCCACCTGACTAACTGACCATTTCATGAGTATTATTTCCTTGGTAGCTGGGGATACCAAGACCAGAACTCCACAAAATTAAGCTACTACATTTCCCTTAAACATAAATGTTGTTATTATAATACAGTTTCTAGGGGGAAAAAAAAACACCTTTAAAAATAAATTTAAAATTCCTTGGCAGTATTACATCCAGGAGCTGTAATAGTAGGATGCTGTCAATTTGTTGCTGTGAGAGTGAAAGCTACGAAGTGTTTTGTTTGCTTTCATTTTTGGCTGTTATATTCAGAGAATAATCTAACAATTTTTTTAAATCCCCTAAATTATTCTTCAGTTTCTTTTAAATATTGTTGAAAATTAGCATATTTTAAAATACTTTCGACATTTTGCAAGTGAATTATACAAGTATCATGATTATCATGATTCTTGTATGACTTTTAAATATTGACAACAGTAATTTAGATGGATGTTCAATTTTTATAGGGAAAGGTGAGAGCCAAAGCCATTCACTTGCAGGCAGTCTACAAGACAGTCTACAATATCACCTCTTCTACCTTACTATTTTGGAAAAATGGCAGTCCATTTTCTTATAAAAAATGCTAATACCATCCATCACTGTGAAAACAACCTTTGTCACTTGTTCAGCCCATGGATTTCAGTTAGCTTTGGATGACTCAAATTTTGAAGTGAGGACTGAGTGATGTGACAAACTTTTACATACCATGTTTAATCGTGTCCTTGGAAACTGCCATAAATAGTTTCTTAATCAAATGCCCATTACAGGAAGAACTGAGGAGAACCAAACTTACCTGTGCAGCCAGTCACAGACATATTTTAAGTTGCAAGTAGGCACAAGATGGTTTTAGAGTTTCGAAAGGGAACTTCAGTAACAATTTAATTGAAAGTGTTAAAGGCTGTAAAACATAGTCTCTTCTGTTATGCAACTCAAGATACAACAAACCTAAAGAATAGTCTTAACACTGAATGCCAAAATCATAAAAAAAGATGTGTTCATAGCTAACAAAATATTTCATATGCCTTATTTTTAATAAAATATCTTAATTATAGAGTAAAATTAATCCATCTGCTAAAGCAGGTCTCATTCCTTTTTTTATTCTTTATTTATTCTGTTCTTTCTGTTTCTTTTAAAAGCTTTAAAATAACTTTTCTTCAAAAAGCACCTCTTTTTTTTGTTATTTTACAAGGGTTTTATCACTTGGATGTATTTTCATTTTGAGTGCCTTTGTTTGTATATAGACAGGCTTTTGTGTTACAATGATTTGGGCTGATACTTGTTGGCAGAAAGAGGGAGAAGCCTGTCTTGGCAAACCCTGGTTTTATGTAAGAGAACATCTGTGAGCTCTATCTTTGTGGTGTAGCTGGACCCTCATAGCCTAAGAGAAAAATACAATCTAAAAGCAATCACATCTGTCCTCTAACAACTATAAGGATTATACATTTTGAGTTTAAGGATAAGGATTTACTGGTGAACCCTGAGGAATGCTACTAACTACTTTATCTGTTTGCCATGGTTTTGCTACAAGGCAAGTTATGTGCTCTTGTCTGCTCTCTTACCACTGGACTTTACTCAAAGGGTGTTTTTAGAAACTGGTTATTTACCCTCCAGCTATGCCATGGTTTAATCAGTAGCTAGTGGCAGGAGAGATTCCTCCATTTGATTTAACAGTGGAGGGGTGATCAGATGAGGGGTCAGACTCGGAACAGCCATCACAGCGGGAGCATTAAGGTTGGAAAAGACCTCCAAGATCCAGTCCAACCTTTGACAGAATATCACTGTGCCCACTAAATCATGGTGCAAAGTGCCATGTCTACTAATTTTTTGAACACTTCCAGGGATGCTGACTCTACTCCTGGGTAGCCTGTTCTAACTCTTAACCATTGCTTCAGTGAAAAAAGTTTTCCTAATATTCAACCTGAACCTCCGCTGATGCAACTTGAGGCCGTTTCGTCTTTGTCCTGTAGCTGGTTGCCAGGGAGAAGAGTCCAACCCCTACCTGGCTACACTCTCCTCTCAGGGAGCTGTAGAGAGCAAACGGCCTTACTCCCATCCACACTTCCATGGGAAGACATGGAGTATCTAGTGCTTGCCATTCCTCTTGGCTACTCAATGAAAACACAGTTTCCTAGTGTGTTTTTGTACTTTCCTGTCCCATCTGTTGGATTAGGCGCAGACTGTTCACTGCTGCTTTCTGAACCTCTGCTCACACCAGATTTTAAGTCTTAGCCTTCCTCTAGGATTAGTTATTCAAAATTCATATGCTCCCACCATTGCTTAGCTGATAACTTGAAGAAGGACAGATGTTCTATTTGCATTGACTTTAGACTATGGACTAAGGATGACAAAGAAATAAAGAATAGAGAAATAGAGAGTTTGGATCATCATTTTCAGAAATTTTTATTATTTACTTGTACCTACTAAGTAACTATTCATTCAGTTTATGTCCAAGAGTGCTGGTCAGATAAACTGTCCAGTCTTAAGGGAGTAGGTAAACATCGTGTAGGCAAAATACCTGAAGGAAAACAATAGAGTGCAAATGCACTTTCTCCATTTGCAGCAGTTTTGAGTGTATTTGAGCATACCTGTGCTTAGAGGTACTTTGCTCATGGAATTATTCATGCTTGCAAGAAATTTAAGTTCCTTTTCTACTTATTACATTCACTGTGTGAAGACTGCTTTGGAGCTGGAAACAAGTTTGTGTTTTGTTCAAAAGAATGTTGAGAACAATCAGAATTACTGTGAAATTGATGTGTTAAAACCTAATATTGGTGTGACAGACAAAGGGAATAAATCTTATTACTAAATTCTGTTGTAACTTGTTTTACCCCTGCTGACTCCTCTCCTCTTACTCTCCAAGGAGAGATGTCACCTCGTGTCCTTGTAACCTTTTGTCTCATTTCTGGATGCTTTTTCATCAGCCTGTGTTAGTTTTTTTCATGGTTTTTTTCATGGAGTTTTTTGTTTGGGTTTTATTGTTTGGTTGGTTGGTTTGAGTTCTTTTGTTAAATGTAAACTAGCTTGGCCTTATATGAAAGTCTTGAATTGTAAGGAATTTGTATTTTTGCATTCCAGTAGGCTGTAGAGCCTCAGTTGTAGACAGGAAAAGACAGAGATGGACATAAACTATGCCTTAATATCACTGAGATGCAGCCAGGGAAGCAGACTCTGAGTGATAAGATGAAAGCTGAGGATGGACACTCAGATGTGATTCAAGGGTGCTTTCAGATTTCAGTGTGTAACTTACACACGGAGTTTTTATGATTTATTCTGCAATCAGTCCTTCCTCACAGAATGATGAGATGATGCAACTTGAGAGCCACTTTACATGCAGCTAGCTAGATTCAGTTAAGAGTATCAAATTAGGGAAATCTGTGGTATCAAATTACTAACAATGAGCTTCTGGACAGCCACTCCCTCTCACTGTGTCTCACTGCCCTAAACACTGACATTTGAGTCACTTTTAAGCTGCTTTTGAAATTTTGAGAGAACAGTTTAAAACCAGTTACATATTGGATCTCCTGTAGTAAAATACAGTTTTAAGTTGAAATTCAGTGTGGGCAACTGCAAAATAACCAGGCTTGTAACACTGTCATTACTTTGGTTTGTATTTCTGTAACCAGGATTGGAATGTGGCCTTTACCCCACTGAACTGATTTTATCATCCTAAAACTTTGGAAGCCACAAGGCTGGATGTGAACAATAGCCCAGCACATGTCTATGCATACTTTGTCCTTCAGTATCTCTTGGGTTTGGTTTACTTCTTTCCCCAAAGGAGAATTTTTAATTTTGTTTTTTGGAAGGCCATACAGTTTTTTCTCTGAAGCATCTCAAATAAATTATCTGTAATCAAAATGAATGTTTCCAATCAATTAGTTACTGCAGCCGTGTGCTTGTATTTCAGATTATTCACAGTCTGTAGGAGTTGTATAATGAAGATTTTAATGACTGAATGTTGGCATGTGTCCATTTAAACAAATGGACACATGCCTCTTCATAGTTTGGAAATATGGATGTCTATTATGCTTAATATTACGTATGAGGTTAGCACATATAGAGGGGGAAAAAATGTGCTTTAGACTTGAAGAAATGAAAAAAATGCTCATGTTTCCTCTGTACTGATTTTTAGCACCCCCCAGGAGATTCAGATGCATCACTCATTCTTTCCAAAAACCTTACCATTTTGTTACAGTCACTACTATAAAGTTGCCCAATCTTTTTATGGAACACTGGTAGTCACAATCACAAATTTTATGTCACAAAGTATATTAAACTGCTGCAGCACATTTGTATGCAAAATTCTGTAGCCTGGGATAGCTAAAGCATTTCATGTCTTGTGCTACTTATTAGCAACTTAGATGTTTGTGAACTACTGTGTTCATTTTTTTTCTTGAAAAGTGACACAACTGATCTATGTTGTCAGTGTAATATGGTACAGAAAGGAAAAACCTCTAATATTGAAATATACTGTGTTAAATATACCATAGATATGTATTTTTAGCTTGTGCTGTATGTTTATTGAAGAAGCGCTGTATTGTTTTCTCTGTCCCCATTAGGTAGGTTTTGTAATTTTTTGGTAATTTATTTTTTCTACAATACAATTACACTGATGACCCCAGATCTCACTGAGTAGAAATGTCCTATGTGCTTCTTTGAAGATCTTTTTTTAAGTTATTTCACCTGCAGTATATGATGTAGTTTACCTGTCAGACATAGCCTCTGACATTGATATAATCTTACCTGATGTTTAGAAGTGGAATATTTTTTATATTTTCAGGGTTGAGATAGTTGTGTACCTAAACTTTTAGCTCTGTGTTTTTTTCTTTTCCCCCTTCTGATTTGCTCCGCCATCACTTCTCTCTGTCTTCTGTACATACTCATTTTTGCCTTCCTTCCTATTGCCAGCTAGGGCTGAAACACTGGTCATCAAGTGAAACAGAGCTAGAAAGTGCTGCGTTTCCTTGTTTATATTTGGAGAAAACCAGCTAAACTGTGCTGAACTGCTTTTGTGCTGCTGCTAGCCCCACATGTTGAATGCAGTCATACTGATCCATAGCTGCTCTGTCTTTGCTTGGTACTTGGAGAGCTGCAGCAGTCTGTATATAATCTGCATGACTGGGGTGTTATGTTTTGCAGGAGGCCAACACCTCTTAACCCATTTTTCCTGTGTCTCTGTGTGTGGTGGGTCTGCTCTGTATTCCTGGCTAGCTGCAAAACTTAATGCTGCAGCCCATCAAGGTATTGATAGACTCTCAATAGCTGGGACTTCAGTGATCCTTTTGGGTCCCTTCCAACTCAGGATATTCTGTGAGTCTGATTCTATATGCTGCTGCTATGTGGAAGGCTTAAATCCCACTTCCGTTTGAATTTATTAGTGCTTTCAGATTGATCCACAGCTTTCTGAAAACAGAGGAATGACTTGCTGCAGCTTCAGTCGACTTCAGACAAATCTTAGATTTTCAGCAGGTTGCAGACTGCAGGTTGTCAGAGCAGAAAGCAAGGTTCCTGTGCCTCAGGAGCATTTCAGTTTTCCTATATTGACACGAATAACTTTTTCCTTCCTGTTAAAAACTCTTATGGTCTTTTTTGCAAGGTTACCAGAGTGATATCTCATGGAGCCTCTAGGTAGCACAGTAACATATATATCTACATGAATACATTTCATACTATAGAATGATTTGGTAACATACTGCATTAAGACACCACTGCTAAGAAACCTCAAACACATAATATAGATTTGCAGGCAACCACATCTGTTCAATGGCCTATTTCTGCCAGTACTTTTGTACCAGTCCCATACAGGTGGTGGAGCTGGCTGCTAGCTCAAGCATTAGGTAGCTTTTAGCAACTTAGAGGGCAAGATGGTTGACAGGCATTAGGGATGTCACTGCTGGCACACTCACTCTTGCCAAGAGCTTCAATCAGATAGTGGTAAGTGCTGAATGAAAACCTTTGTGTAAGCTGCAGTGATTGAATGTGCTGAAAGTGTTCTTCAAACCAAACTCTTCAGAGATTTTTTTTGGTCCAGGAATTTTTATTGATCATTCGGCATGATGACATTAACAGTGTTTTTTACAGGGGGAGAAAAAGATTTGGAGAATTGAAAAAGGGAGAATTGAAAAGGTCACCCACATGCTGTAGAACATGTAGATAATGGAGCTGTTTTAAACCTGCTTATTTAGGGTTAATGTGTCTATTCTTATCATACTAGAGAAAAGAATCCTATTCGAGTTTTTGTTTGTTTGTTCGTGCTGTTTTGTTGGACAGTTTTTAACAAAAGAGTGACATTTACCTCCAGGTTTAAATCTGTGAATCTTATGTGAAAAGATAAAAGCAAAAGCACTAGAGACTTAATCCTCACAGTCTCCAGAAGATTAAAAATATTTGTTTCTTCTTAGTATATTCACACAGTCATTTTATATGCTGATGGTTCTCCATTTTCTTTGTATAAACTATAAGAAGCATGGCTAATCAAAAGTATGAGAGAGAGTTACAGTACAGTTTCATGTATTTATGCACAATTTATCCAGGTTTGGGTTGATTAGCATGAGAGTGTGACTATTTAGCTGCGGGGAATTAACTCAGATCTATCAGAGCTGACTGATTAAGTGGTCTGCTTAACTACATTAACACAGTGACAGCTTGGTTCTTCCAGTGCCACATAACTTTTTTTAAATCCACATTGCATCCTCAGGATATAGATTTCAAAATTATTTATATTTTGAGGAGTAGCCACTAATGAAAAATTGATTGCATTTTCTTAGTTCAGAAAGGAAGGCTGTGTGTACAGAGGTTCAATTATGAACCTGCTCAAGTAATTTTGAACCCAGCTATCTATCCGAACTCAAATGCTACCTTAATTACTTATGCATTACTTGAAAGGAAACCTAAAAATATTCAGAGAAATACTTTTCTTATCTTTTAGAATGATCTGCATAGCTAACTTCTTATTGAGATAAATTGTTGCATTGATATTATGCATGAGATGACACTATCAATAGATCCTTTGGCACATGGATTAAAAAATGTGATGTGGAAGAATTTTAAGAAGAAAGGAGACTTCAGATTAATTTGTACTATTACAGAAAGGGAGGTTGCTTTAATATGTTGATGCATGCCAGTATATATCTTGAGGGGGAAAAAAATACTTGTTTGTGAACCTACCAATGAATTCCTCATGGTGTGATTAAACACGAAACCAAGTTAGATCATTGATTTCTGCTAGTGGAAGAACCTCAGTCCATCTTCAGAACAACTGTTTGAGTTAAAAGTATTAATTGAAGAATAACATTTCAAGTATTGAGGTTTTTGAGGCTGGATTCACCACTCAGTTTCTCTGAGTGCAAATAAAACACTCGGTATATGACGTCAGGTGCATTTTGGAGGGACCTGGTATAGCCTTTGTATAAATTGCAGCATTCAGTGGAGTTTTAAATTAGCAGCAGCTCATCTTGTACTGCCAATGTAGTCTTTTGCAAGATGCTTGCCAGATCAGAGACTGTTTCAGCACTGTTCTCTTCTTCTCCTGTCTCCTGGTGTACCTGGTGTGCACCCATATCCACCCTGTGAAAAGGAGCAGTGGGCATGAGTTCCTTCTGCTGGCTCCAGCCTTTTTCAGTAAGGTGGCAGGAATGTGCAGTACAGCACAATTACTGTCCTCTAGTGTGGTTCATCCCTCTCTCCTTCTGTGTTTCGGTGGGAAAGGTGTCCACAGAGTAGTTAATCTTTATTTTTTTATTGACTGTGCTTATGTGGTAGCAACATGGGATTTGTGCCTCAGTCTGGGGGGCACTCTTTGATTTTGGTTCTATGTATTCTCGATGCATCTGGTAGGGAGAGAAAGGCTCAAGTGTCACTTCCCAGTGGTATGTAGGCTGTATCCATAGTGGTAATTAACACAGGCCAGGGGTGGTTCTCCTGTCCTAGGGCTAAAAGGCACAGCATGCCTCATCTCCATATGGCTATGTTCTCGCTCCCCAAAAGAGGGTGGCCTCATTCAGCCTGTCCCTTGGCAGCATTCCTTGGCCTGTGCTGTCCCCTGAACCATGTCCAGCCATTGTCTGGAAACATGTTAGCTGTCAGGAGCCAAAACTGTGCCAGGGAGCAGGCTTACAATGGAACAGCAAGGGCAGAAGCATGCCGGCATGCCAGCGCCTGCTCCAGTCCTCTTTCTGTTCCTGGTACAGACATAACCATGTTAATACTGGTATTGCCTAAGTTTAGCAGCGTCTCTAAATCCTGTTTTCAGGCTTTCTTTCAACCATTTAATCAGGACTGTACAATTCTATTAATTTTAAAAACCTTTATTAAATGGATTGTCAAATAATATTACAGCAAGACAGAGTGCAAATAATGGAACACAGCAGTTTTATTCTTTTGGCAGCACAAGACAGAGGTAACACGTGCAGAAGCTTTCTTTTTTTTGACCTAAAAAGGGTAGGTGTGTTTTTCAAACTATCCTTAAACTGAACTAGTACATATGTAAATAGAAATGCATATATGTGAAGTTCCAGTTGGGGAAAAAAATAAATCCTAAACAGATTGAAGCAAGGAAATGAATTGCAAGGGAAATGTCAGTAAATATTCAGATATCCTCACAGTTTCTTAAATAAATGCACACTCGTAAAATATCAGATTGTATATTCCAAATACAACTTTAACTCTGTCCCTGTAGCCATTCCCAGGCTAAGTTTGCAGACCAGAGAACCCCTAGAGTTACAAACCCTACATCAGATAAATTCTGAGTATGAGGCATCACACAATATGGTTACATTGGAGTATTTTTACTATTTAATAACAGACAAAGTGGATTTTTTATTTTGGAATCAAAGTGCTGTTATGTGGAGTTACAGCTTATAACATTGGCAGTGTTTCCGAGTACTTTCTTTTCCGAAGTACATAAATATAAAGTGGTAAAAGTTTTGGGTTTAGCTTATAAATGTAGTTAATAATCTGTTCAAACAATAAAAAATTCTACTTATTGATGGCCAAGAAATGTTTGGGGGGATTGGTTTTTCTTTTTACAGGAGAATAATTTAAATCAACTGGATGAAATGAATGGACAGTGAATATCACAATGGTTTGGGGGGAGTTCATGGCACACCAGTTGATCATGTGGAACTTCAGTTATTAATCCATTAAAGTCATTACTGCCTCCAAGTCTTCTTTAAAGGTCACAGTCTTTTTTAAGGATTTTGTTAATGAGGAAAAGAACTATTCCTGTTTGATCCATCCAGTGTGTGCAGGGCTGTGCTCTCACTGCCTGTCGCGCCGAAGGACGTTCTGTGCTTGGAATTCGCAGCACTGAGCAGTAACGTGCAAGAGCTCTTGTGAGCTGCAGGAGGATTTGTATTGATCCTCCTGCTCTGACATCCGGGGTTTTATCGTGGTTACAATATAGGCAAACACATCAGGCAATTAAACATGTGAAGACATGGTTCTGCTTGATTATTTGACTTCCTGCAACTAATAATGAGATTTTTGAAAGATTTAGTGCTATGCCATTGAATAGAAAAGAAGTTTGGAGGCCTGTATGTGCAATGGAGTTAGGTGTGGTAGATTAAGTTTGTCCTGGCATCCTTATTGAAGCTTCCCTGTAGGCACTATCAGCTGTAATCAGCATTGTTGCCAGAAATAACATTGCAGTGTCAAAAACACGGGTGTTTTAAGGGTATAGCCAGGGGACTTGAAATGTTCACTTGTTTCTTTAACTTTAAATTAATAAAGACTCACAAGATTTTTTTCCTTTCCTGGGTTGTTGTTGAATTCTGTCATTTTATTTCTTTTTAATAGTCTTTAGAAAAACTGCTGATGTTCACATTACATTGAAAATATCTGCTTACAGGCACACTAATGGCCTAAAATGAAATAAAATCCTAGCAGGATTTGGTAGAGAGAAAGAATACCTAAGATATAATGTAGTGGTTGCATCAGTCAGTGTTATGCCTACACTGTGAAAAATGTGTTACCTTTCAGTTGCTAAAATTTCTTTTCCTGTTTTGTTGTTTTGGGTTTTTTTTGTTTGTTTGTTTGTTGTTTTTTTTTTTTGGTAGGGGTGGGCGGTGTTGTGATAGTGACTAGAAATTATCAGCAAAAGTTTTAAATTATGCCCAGGCAGTGACCATCAGACCATCAGATACTAAAATAATGATTCCTATCATAAGAGTGAGTTTTGATTCTCAGAAAGATACAGGATTTCAATACAAATTGAAATTCCTGGAGGAGTGCAGTTCATTGTGTTATTTACTACCTCCTTGCAGTAAGACTGTGCCTGTGAGAGTAAAGCAAGTTTAAGTCAGCACATACTTGACCTCTGTGGCACTGATTTCTCCTGCATTCAGAGGCTGTCTCCTGGGCCCAGGTGCTGGACACCCTTCAGTGAATAGGTGACCCTGAGATCAGAATGGGATAATGTTACTGGGAAGGAGCATCAGCATAAATCTGAAATTAGTAACCCCTATGATCAATACTTTAAAAGATTGCCTTATTGAAATCCTCACTGTATACTTCACGAGGTGGTTAAACCATCAACTGCAATTGTATTAAGAATATATTTTCTATTACATTTGTTATCCTAAATGAGATTATGTATATTCCCTTAAAGTCAAACACTTCTGGTTATTTCCAAAAAACAGACTTACAGTGACCAGTCCTACACAGGGGCCAATAGATTTCCTTAAGAATTTTAATGGTAGTATTAATAATTGGAATATTAGAAGTGAAGTAACTGTAAAGCTTGCAGTTCTAATTTGTGCTGCTTGCTTACCGTGTTTCTGGTTTTGAACCAATTTCAGTTCAGCAGTCAGTTTCAGTGGGTTTCAGACCACTTCTGCATGCAGGTTTCTGTACACATTACTCTGCCACATTGACTGCCTTACAAATATTTCTCATAATTCTTTACATGTCTTTTCTACAGAACATGTAAATTAGCACTGAAGCCTTAGGTTTAGCTTTAGAAAAGGCTTTTTTCAGTCTAAAGGAATCTTATGGTGTCACTTTCAATCTCTCCTGTGAAAGTTAAATTTCTTTCTTTTACTTCCTTTTATGTTCAAAAACTTGAATAATTTATTACTGCAAAGGAATGTGTACTGAATCCAGTAACCAACAGAGGATGTGGAAAGATTTATTGGGAAAAACATTAAGAACATTCCTGGCCAGGTGTATTTTATTTCTTTTTGTGAAATGGAAAAAAAAAATACTGTACACCTCCAGCCAACTTCAGATATGGCTGAAAGCCCATTTGGAAGAGAGTGTCTGTAATTGTGAAGTGCTTCTTGAGATAAACTTAACAAAAAGTGATGAAGGGCACATGGAGATTTGGCATTGCTGAATAGCAAGAAATGTGTTGCTGGATTTTGAAAGCAGCTGCAGTGTTTGCCATCTGAGTGGGTGTGTGCACGACTTCCGCTCTCCTTGTACTTTATCCAGCAGTTTATACCCATGGGAAATGAGAGAGTGAATGCCCTGCTGAACTGGAGCAGGGGATTTGGAGTTTCCCTTTGCACCCTTGGTCCATGACTAAAGGTCCTGAAGGAGCAGGACCTCAGTAGATTTCCACACTCCTTGCTTAACTGATAGAAGGTGTCACTCAGTGAATAGCAAGACATGCCATGAACATTTTTATTCTACCACAGTTTTTTAGAACTATAATAAATAATTTTACTGCATATTGGAGTATATACCATGAATTTGTGAGGAGTGTAATCTTAGTTGATGATATTTAGGACAAAATTCTAGTCAAATACAAAAATCATTTTTTCAGGGATGATAAAAAATCAGTTATAAACTAGCTATTTCTAATTCAATCCAGTTACCTCTCTGGCATGTTTAAGTTAATTTACATAAATAACAAAGCTAATAAGAGCATTATCATAGAATCATAGAATAATTTGGTTTGGGAGGGTCCTTTAAAGGTTAGTTGCCTACTCCAACCCCCCTGCAGTAAGCAGGAACATCTTCAACCACATCAGGTTGCTCAGAGCCCTGTCCAAGCTGACCTCAAATGTTTCAAGGAATGTGGCATCTCTGAAAAACCTGTTCTTTTGTTTTATCTGCCTATCATAAAAACTTCCTTCTCTATATCTAGTCTGCACTGATTCTGTTTTAGTTTAAACCATACCCCTTGTCCTGTCACTACAGATTCTACTAAACGTCTGACCCCATCCTTCTTGTAGGTCCTCTTTAAGTGCTGAAAGGGTGCAATAAGTTCACCCCAGGGCATTCCCTTCTCCAAGCAGAACAACCCCAACCCTTTCAGCCTTTCTTCATAGGACAGGTGCTCCAGCCCTCTTGTAATTTATCCATCATGGCTATGGAGAACAGCTCTCGATTTTTCTTTGTAGCTTCTCCCCACCCTAGAGTTTTGTAGACCTTTCTTTTTCTCCATTGCTTCCCAGAAATTGTTCTCTCCTGTTTCTCGCTCCAGGGATGTCTCCATGCCTGACTACACCTATTGCTATTTTCCCAGTGTGCAAATGGAAATCTTCTGGTAGTGAGAGGCCAGCCTTTTGTAGTCCATACAATTAATAAAACTTGGTAATTAGGCAAAAGACTCTTTCAAATGCGAGCTGAAGTGCGCAATTAGAAGCACAGAATCAATGTCTCATTTTATTGCTGTTTCCTGTGTTGGTTCCTATACTTGCCTATCAAAACCAGATTACTTTTGAAGTTATTTGATACAAAAATCAGCCCAAACTGTTGAAATCCCAGTGCTTAAATGCCTTTGTGAATTTAAGTAGTTGGTAGACTACAGATGGGATTCAGTAGGTGCTTAAAGTTGCAGGCCTTTAACAATGCTACTTGATTAAATTCTGTATTTTATTCCATGCTTTCAACCCCAGAATTTCTGCTGCCTTCTAGATTTAAAATTCATTTAGGAAGCCAGTGACAGAATCAAGGTTTTTTGGTGATCTCTGAGTAGATACCATTCTAGCTGTTTAGCATCAAGAATATTGGAGAAAATGGTTAGTACTGTGAAATTACGCTTCCTTAAAATAAAAGTTTTAGAAGTTCTCCTAATAAAGAGCTTTGTTTCTTCAACAATCATACATTAATTTGGCATACTTGAAAATTGATTTTAAGTATTTACTCTTTCCACTTTTGTAAATATATTGTTTTCCCTACTCCCTCTTTTTTTTTTTTCCTTTTTGTTCCAGGACCCTTTGCTGCTTCAGGAGACAGTAAATTCTGCTGCTGCTCTTATCATGGCGTTAATAAAGGACAGAAACCCGGAGCTGATTGGCCAGCTGTTGGTAGCATAAGACCATAAATCATGTGTAGCTTTTGGAAATGTTAGTTTTTCATCATCTGTTTACTAAAGGTCTTAAGCCATTTTATTCTTTGTTGAAAACTCTGGATTTATGCCATTTATTTAAAGATCCTTTAACAGCATATTTTTGAGATTTAAAATAAAAGTATAATATTATGTATAAAGTGTAAAAGAAAATAAAAATAATTCTGAGATGCACTGGTTATATACTGTGAGGAATGATACTGAAATATTTTTTAAGATACTCATCATTTAAAAAGGCGCACAGAGGACACCAAAGCATTCATGCAGAATTGTCTTTAACCATGTGTGTGTGTTGTACTCTGGGACTGCATGAATAAAATTTTATTTCAGATAAATTAATCCTAAAGCACAGCTCATCTACTTTATGTGAAATTATTTAACTTTGCTGCTGTAATGCCTATTAGTGAATGTAGAGTTCATTACAGAGTGTAGCTTTCCTGACATCAAGAGAAATGCATATTTTAGGAAGAGTTGGAAAGGTCAGGCACCTGTTGTCTGTGGAATGAAGGTAACCTCAAATCAAAGAAAAGATATACCTGGGTACAATGAGGTGCTACCCCACAGTTTTCCAGATGCAGAATGCTCTGGTTGTAGCCTCCTTGGTGCTACACTTCTTCCAGTGCCCCTGTGCCATCATTCAGAGCTCCTGTAGCTCCACTGAAATAGGAAGAGTCTGTTAATTCATGTATAAGAATACAATTCTCATCTCTTGCTGGTTAGCAGATGTATGTAGTAAGTAGTAGTAGGGAGATTAAGCATTATGAATTTGGAGATACACTACCTAGGTAGTCAGGTATGGACAGTTGGGACAGGAAGATTAAATGGTGAATGATTAGTATGTGGAGTATCACTTAGAGCAGTGCAAGCCAAGTCCCTGGAAATGTATCTTTCCCTATGCTTGACCCAGGAATTCCATCTCTCTTGCAATTTGTGAAGGGGCTAGGTTAATGTCTTACATACTTGCTATGGCTGGAATAAGGTCTTGGAGAAGTATCCCCATCAGAATTGTCCAGTGAATCCCTGATTCAGCCTGTCACTGTCAGTTCAGCAAGTTTCCCTCTAAAGACAGTATTCCTCCCCTTACTCCCCGTGTTCCACTCCCTCTGGTGCTCACACAAAACTTAGGATAACAAGCTCCATGCTTGGTCCCCTTCCTCCTTCCCTTCACATGACTATTTATATCTCTGGTTTAAATCCCTTTTAGAAGCTGGTCTTGGTCCCAAACTTCCTTCACTGCATAATAAAATGAAGAGTTGTTAGCTGACAGTTCTATATCCAAAGCAGACATTTTCCTCCACACACAAGCCATGCAAAGATAAATAACAAAGTTCTTGTGCATCATCTGCTTTCTTCTTTGCTTCTTTCTTCTCTCTACTTTGATTAATAATTTGTCCTTTTCTGACATTGTACTACATCAGCATTCATATTAGCTCTGTGTATGGCTACACAATAGGCATATTTTATTCATACATATATTCATGGCTGTTCGTATGCAGAGTACGCAAATAAATGAAGAACTAAAGAATTTATTACTGCAATTCATAATTTAACAGGACAGCTCTCACAAATAAGTTTTCTGAATGTGCTTTTACATTAATAAATTTGATGAAGGAATTTGTCCCGTAGGCTTTTAAAAGACATGATGAAAGATGTCTCTTTGACTGTATTTTGTTTTTCTTGTTTGCTTGAAGACTAAACTGCAATCTGTGATGTGTTTTCCCCAATAATAAGAAGATGAATTTAGAAAATCCGTCATGTTTTCTATCTAATTTGTACATTGTGAAACTGCATTAACATTGGTTTGTGTGTAACATCATTTGCTTAAACAGAGTTTTTATTTTCTAGGGTTGTTTTACTTACCTCATTCTCCTAAGAGGATTTCAATCCATTTAAAAATGATACTGCAATGAACTGCTGTAATAAAAAAAAAAAAAATATAGTTGTTTATGGATTTATTTTGAAAAAGAGAACAGACAATGCACAACAAAAGTAAGTTTTGGGTCATCCAATATACTTAATACTAATCCTAAATGGAAGATAATAAGCTTTATAAATGTACTGTTAATCATTGCATTATGGCTTTTTAATCTTTAGCAATCTTTTAAAATACTCGATAAACACTGAAAAATCCATTTTGCTGCAAGCAAATACACCAATAACAGAACTACTAAAACAGATCGCAAAATACTAAAACTGCAGTTAAAAAAAAAAAAGAAACTGGACTGTGATTAATGCTATTGTGTATCCAAACCAAATTAAAATTTTTTTGGGGTGATTGTTAGTACTTACAATGGGAATAAAGATGCAAAATGAAATTAAGAAACTGGCTGATTGTTTTTTGTCTGTGCATAGCTTCTCACAAATAGCAGTATACATGAGAAACTTGGCAGCCTTTTGTACACACATGCTGTTTTGAATTTAACTAGTGAATCAGTCACCACCCATATTGCTTTGAACATTTGGACAGAGATAACAGAAAGTAAACAAAAGCTTAGACTCTGCCAGTCTTGCTTACCTTATTCCTCAAGCACTCTAATTATTATTCCTTAGGTAGTGTTCATCAGAAAAGAGAATGCAGAATGTGGCCCTAGAAATACTTTTCATAACTGCAAAGGTAAGTGAATTAGAATTGAATACTGAAACTAACCCACTTCACAGAAAATCTGAAATCTGTATGACTTTGTCTTCAAGCAGTTAGATAGAAGATTTTCTAGTTAGTCTTTTTTTTCTTTAGCTTTTCAGACAACCTACCTTGGAAGAAAAATGGCTTGTTGGTCCTCTAAAGAAGAAAGAAATGAAAAGGATAGAAGGTTGTGGCATTATTAACAAAAAACCCCAACACCCCAAAACTATACCAAAAAGCAAAGGGAGAGGAAGTGAGATGTTGCCTATTGTAATCAGTGGCATAGTAGAGTCAACTTTAGTTGAGCTCACCTTGGTAATTAATATAGGCTGCAGAACAAAGATTTTGTAGTTGCCACAGAGCTTTTGGTGTAATCAAATTTGTGTTTCTATGTGACACCAAAGTCTCATCATCTCCACAATGCTGTTCTAGATGCCATCCAAAGTGCAGCTTCCAGAGACATGCAAGGTCTCCAATTTGTGCTTGGCATTTCTGAGTATACAGCAACTTTTCCTGTTTGTAGGTCATTCCACCAGAGAAGGGTCATACTTTTGTTGGTCTATTCTCCCTGCTTTTTGTTTGGCTTCTGTTTCTGAAGAAGAGCACATTTACTTTGAGACATGCAAAAGCTTTTGTATTTTGTATCTCCTTCCTCTTCATGCGTAACTTTGATCTGAAAAATTCTAGTTCATCTTACCAAGCATCTATTAATGTGCAGACAATCCCTTTATTTCTGTTGAGGAAGGTTTGGGAGTTCACGAATAGGCTCATGTTAATAGTGTTCCTGTAGACCAGAGTTTGGGGGAAGATTATTCCTGCCCAACTCAGTCAATCCAATCTTTTGCACCTGATTTTGAATAATTTGTAAAGGCACACAGTTGGATGACTAACCAGACCCTGCTCTGGGTGCCTGCAATGAGATACCAAAGACAAAGTGTGAAAGTGGGTTCAAATTTTTGTGTCCCATTGTCTGCACTTTCAACTTCACACTGGTAATTTTTTATGACATCTGTCTCCCTCAGCCCATTCCCCAGCCCAGCTGTTTATCAGAATTCAGTTTATCCTCTGCTTTTGGCAAGCACCAAGGAAAAGAAGCAGTCACTGACACTGCATTTTTTCCCAGTGTAAGTTGATTTTGACTGACAGGGCTGTAAAGCACTTGTTAAATATACATTTTCCTTCATTATTTCTTCCAGGAATACTCAATCAGTTTAGAGATGTAAAAAACACAATTTCAGCACCTGTGCTGAGGAAACAGTCCCAACTGTGAAAATACTTTTTGTGATAGAATAGAGTCACTCGTCCTGCATACACCAACCTGGGGAGCAAAGTGGCATTTCCTAATATGTTTATTCCAAGGTTAATTTAAGTATGCTTTCAATCTTCAGATTGAAATAGATCTTGTCCTTCATCCTGAACATATTCCTGTCTCAGAAACTAAAATTATAATTCAGTTAAAATGCCACAACACTGAATTATAACACAGTTACAAAGATAAATGAGAGAGTAAGAGGCTTGGAGAAGAAAAAAGTGTTGTGAATTTAAATAGCGTAGGGAAGCAAGGAGGCAAGAGAGAATATACCAGAGCTCCACCAGATGGCAAAACCTGCAGGGGAGACCCCTTGAATGGCACGATGGGCTGGGGGCTGCAGGCAGGAACACTTTCCAGGCTCAGTAGCACTTCAGATGGCGGCTCACTAAGGCATGTTTCCATTCAGCAGCCATTTCAGATAATCGTCTCCCTTGGTTAGTTGTTTGTTGTTACTTCTGCATCTCTTTCGTTACTCTGCCTCCTTCCTTTCATTTTTGTGCCTCAGACTGGGCACTTCAGATTTCATATTTCATTTTCATTTCAGCCATTCCTGTTTTCTTCTGCACTCTTTCCCCATCCTTTCCCCTACTTCTGTTGCTTATTCTTTCTCTCCGTATTTGTCACTCTTTTTCCATTCCTCCCAGCCCACCATCGTCGAAGGAGGCGATCCCCCCCCCTCCCTTCCCTTGCAAGCCAGGCCGTGGTCTGGCATCAGAAGCCCTTCCTCACTCCTGGATCGAGAACTGAGGCGTTTGGGCTTTGGCACCTCCGCGCCGCTCACAGCTGGGACCCAAAACAGATGTGACTTCCGCTGCCAGCTGCCGGCAGATGAGCAGCAGCTGCCCGGAGGGACAGACCTCCTGCATGGCAGCTGCTGGGCTGACACTCGATGCCGCCCATTAGCTGGAGTCAAGCTGTAAGCAGAGCCATCCCACTGAGGGGGAACAATCCGCCCCAAGGTCAGACCCCCCCCTTCCCCTGCTTCAGTAGCCAAACTCGGGTTTGTAAAGTCAGCACCTAGTCAAGGAGCCAGATTTGCAAATCTGTCAGAATGGCAGCAACAGCAAAAGGTGAAAGAAAAAAAAAAGCCAAATCCAGGTATGGTTTGCAGTCCTGGTGACTGGAAAAAGCATGTTTTCACTTAGTAACCAGTGGCTTTGCCAGGAGTTGCTCAGAGACAAAAAGCAAGGAACCCCACGACGCTGTGTGAAGCAGTTCCTTTCCACAGCAGAGACAGGGCCTCACTGAAGCCCCGCTGAAGTCAATGGGACTGAAATTGCCTCGCAGTGCGCCCAGAATGCATGGCATCTCCTCCCTGTGGGCATCTTCAGCTAACCCACACATAACCGTGCTGGTTGTGCTGGGGGCTTATTGTTATTATTATCATTATTATCATAATTATTTTTATTGTACTGCAGTTCTATGTGTGTATTTATGCTGTGCTCAACTCCCTTGCCATTTGGTAGGGAACATTATGGCCTTGATTAATGCCCACTATGTTTTGGAATTTAGTTGTGACTCAAGCTTTAGCACCCACAGGCCTGTGGTACGTGGGGTTATAGAGGCAGTTCAGAATTTAAAATCTTTCTTTGAATACTCACTCTGAATCCAGTGACAGCACAATAAGCCTAAAAGGATGATTTTGTGCAGAACTAGAAAAAGACTCGGCCTTTTGTGGACACTGTATTTTGTCCCTCTCTCCTGTATGCTAGCATTTAGGGTTGTGCTGCTGTGTAAAAATTCAGGCAAAGAAGATGAAAAACTGTTACCTGTCTGGAAACTAACCCTACAAAAAGTGGCTGGCTCTCACCAGAGTCACCAGGCAGGATGGCTTTGGGGCAGGAGGTACATTGTGATTCCTGCTGCAAAGGGACGTACTGGAGGCACTCAGGGCTGCAGCAGTAGAATCACAGATTTGTCTGAACTGTGAGTCACCCATGGGGCACTGTTTTCTTAAAACTTTGCAGTTTCAGGTCCTGCCTGTGTTGAGGGTGAGATGAGTATTTGCTGTTCTAACACCGTTGTGGTTGTGCCCCTTCTGCAGACAAGGGCGTGAATACACGGGTGAAGTGTGGGAGGGTCAGAGCTGGATGTGGCTCCTCTCTTTGGCTGTCATGTGCGGGCTTTGTGAGCAGTAAAGTGAGCCCGGTTGTGTGTTGTGACATGCAAACCTCTCTGAAAATGATACATCTGAAAATGCTCAGAGGTGAACTGCATTCCAGACTGGTAGGTCAGGATAAGAAAAGGAAGGAAGGAAACGAGGTGTCTCTCACTCTTTCTGGGAGTGGCTGCTTACAGCAGATCAAAGAAGTACTTTTATGACGGATATTTCAAGAAAAGCTGCAAAATGCCTTGAGTGCACAGCAGAAAGTACACATAACTTCTCCTTAGTTGTTTGTTTTTTTCTTAATCTTTAAAGCAACTGGCTTCACTGACTTTGGTCTTGAATCCTGCTTCTGATTGTGCACCTTTGTGTAGGCAGATCCACAGCCTTGGAATGTGCAGGATTAGTCCAAAGCTTTGCTGCACCATGGTTATTTATGGTTACTTACAGTATAAGAACAGTCATTACAGTGGCAGCAATGCACCCTCTGCTGGTGTCCGTCAATATCTTATCCAAAATCTTCCCCAAGCTAACTATCAACAAACACTGCTGATGGCAGGGAAGGGCCACTATTTTTCTCTTCATCTTCTCTGTTTCCCAGCAGTAACAGCCTAAGGTGCTGAGATGGGCTGACAAAACTCTGGGCACGGTGTCGGCTCTGCAGCCATGGGCCTCACATCAGCCCAGTTATTACAAAGTGCAAAACAAAGATGCAACTACCTTCAAGAGGAGGCTGGAAAACACCCTCAGCATGTGGGCTAATGGAAAAATGGGGATTCATGCTAATCAGGTTGTGTGGGTGGAGGATGGCAAAGCATTTGTTATCGTCTGGGACAGCTCCTGCCAACATGTATCTGCCTCAGGCTGGATTCTTGGTAGTGGTTTTTGCAGACCTCTTTCATTCCTCTCAAAACACACATTGAGTAAGATTTGTTTCAGATTTCTGGAAAATCCAAAAATTGCAGCTGAAATGGGCAAGTTCTAGACAATTCTGTGTTCAAATTATGAATTTTCAAGTGGGTTTTTTGAGTGCTCTTTTGTACTTTAGTGAAAATCTCAGGTCTTTTTTTTTTCTTTTTAATTTTTATGAATCTTAAGCCAAAGTTGATTAAAACCTTAGAAGCATCAGAAAAAACTAGAAAATGTTAGCTGTACTGCACTGTGATAGACGTGGTCCATGACTCAAGTGAACATTAATGAATGCCTGGGCATAATGGCAATAAGAGGGAAACAGGTGAATGTAAGCCCATCCTACATTACCAATCCTGCATGCAAATTAAAAAAAAAACACCTGGTTTGAGTGCGAAGTAAAATGGGAAAGAAAATCTCCATAAGAAGAGACATGCAATAGATTCAGGGAGGATAACAGAAGGATTTCTAGTCCATGATTGTCATAAAGAAATATCCTTTAGAATTAATCAAATAATTTATATTCTTTATTAGGTTTGTATTTTTCTACAAAAAAGCATTCAGATGGATCCTCAGAGGACCTTTTGGGACAAAAATGTGATATTGTAGATATTCAGTGTGGAAAAAATCAAACTTGTAGAAAACTATGTTGCGGGTATTAATGCCTTGGAAGTAAAACTCTCTGCTCTTCAGTAGCTCTTTCCTGCCCTCTGCAGTTAGAACTCTGTGCTGTGTCTGTGCAGTCAAAGTCTGTTTTTCCCAGCTGCAGAATGCAGTTTCTAGGGCTAATGAAAACGGTAAAACAGTAAATACTATTGGAAATTTTTTGGCGTTGTCTGTAGGCTCGGGTGTGGTTTTTATTATACATTTAACAAGCATTACAGTAATGCAGATGATCCTGTGCTTTCACAGTGGCACCTCTTACATGGCAAGAGCTGAGAAGTAAACAGAGGTGCCCTCCTGTGTGAGATCTTTGCTGGTTTCACTACATGCAGGCATCCATCTGCACTCAGGTCTGGAGTTTCGTGCACATTTGCTGCCAGGTAGAAGTTATGTACAGATGACTGTATAAACAACTTTAAAGCAACCGTGAGCCTCATCATTGCATGTAACTTTTTTTAGCATTGCTTTCAGAGAGTGCTGATCATGTTTATGCGCAGAATCATCTGAAGTGATTCATCCTACCCAAAATAGTTGTAAAAGCAGGTGAGATAAAGTGTCTCATTTCAATTGAGTGTACCTTGATTGCATTCAACTAATTTCAAAAACATGTCTAACTTTTGGATGTAAAATTGTAAAATAGTGCACCATAGCCCTTCTACTTACATTTGAAGAGAAATGTGCAAGAGTGCATAAAAATTTCATTGGATGAAAGAAGAAATGGTCAGTTTCTACAGTGCCAAAGGTCAGTCCTGAAGTATCAAGAACAAGACTCTCAGGAGGAAAAAACCAGTATGATATGATTGAGCCAAAGAATTAATAGCAATAGCAATAGCAGTCATAATAATCACAGTAAAAGGAATTAAAAGATGCAAAAGTCAGAAATGCTGAGAAGGTAATCTGCTGTTTAAAACATCAAAGATATCTTATTTTTCATACCAATGACATTTTGAAGGGTGACTGCTGGTTACTGATTCTGGCATGGGCTTCCACTATGCTCTATAACGAGTCCAAGTAGGTGTGTTTTATATATATAATGGAAAAATAAATGACTCCTGACAGTTTTTTGGGCTATGGCTGTCACTGTCACCTGTGTGTTCATTAGTAGAAACAGTACTTGAACTCAGACACTTGTATAACAAAAGTATTTCTGAAGAAACCAGAAATTGCTGTACACTGAATGCATTACTTTGAGTTTCTGATCTTCACTGAGACATTAATGTGCCAACCACTTTTAAAACAGTGGCTGTTATCCAAGGAACTCCACAGTCTAAATTAACCACCCAAGGAGTGAGGCTGGACACAGATGCTGTAAGGAGGCTGGGGAAGACCAAGAACGCAGGCACTGCATGAGGAAACATGAACAGAATGGTGAGAGAATGCCAGATCACAGAGACCCCTTAGGCCCCCACTGTGTCTTGCTGCCCTCTTTTCTCACCATAAAAGAGCAAAGTGATCATGGTGCACACAGTCCCATGTTTCAATAAAGACCAATGAATCTGGTTCCCTGGGTGCTAGTCCTGCTCAGGGAAAATGAGAGCTGGCAGGTGTGTAAACTTTACTATGCTTCAGCCTCCCCCTCTATGCAGTATGACTAATGGCTACTTCACAGCAGCATTTCTTACAGTGAATATATTCATATTTATGGAGTCTTCTGTAAATTGAAAACCATAAATGCTTAAAGGTGAAGTCTTGTAAAATTTATTACTGCTGAGATGATGCCTAGGTGCCGAAAACAACTCTGTGTATTGGGGATCCCTTGATTAACCAGTTGAATCATGGAAATCTTGTTTTGCCTGCACTCATTTATCAGTGGCTCCAGAGAAAATAGGTGGTATTACTCATGTACATGCAATACAGGCAAGGACCTTGGACCACAGAATTTATCAGTGTATTAAAATTACTGAGCCATGCTTCTCATTTGACTCATGTGATGTTGTGCAGTAGATTTACAAATGCTCATCCCTGTTTATGCTGTTTATCAGCAACATGAATTGAGCTGAAATCCTTCTTGGACAGACCCATGGACCCTGATGACTGTGCTGTTAAGAGCTGTGTTTTTTGAAAGCATTTAATAGAGCACACTGGACTTCCAACGTTGTGTGTGCAGTGCTAGGGGAGCAGGGCTGGTCCTTGCGTGAGTGCCCTGCCAGCCCAGGCTGTGCCACTGCAAACAGAGCTGGGGCTGGCTGGGGTCCAGGCCAGGCAGCTCTTTGGCATTCATTTCCAGGCAGAGCCTTCTTGATGCCTGCACAGACTTTGCTGCAGGTACATTGTACCCTCAGCCCAACCCAGACACTGGCTCAGCCCCTTCCCAGCCTAACAGGCCTGCTTGGGATGGTGGCTGAGCTCAGGACCATGGTCCTCCAAGGGACCGTCAGTGGGAAACATCCCCACATCCCGCTTCACTGCTGCCTGCTCCCTGCCTAGGGCTGAGCCTGGTAGGATGAGGAGGAGAAAACCCTTGGGAATATTCCACCTTGCATGAGTTTTTGGGAAGAATACACATTGTCTACAAAGTTGAAGTGATCTCTGGAACAAAACTGGAACTACTCAGGGTTTTTAGCTGGTTTAAATCACATGGACTTCAATCAGTTCACCAAAGGCATGGCCTAGCATTTCTGTATTGCCATGCTGGCTTCAGGGGAGAGCAGCTCAGGCTCTTGTCCCCATCTTGCAGCTCTCCTCTGCCAAGTGCCTGAGGGACAGCCATCTTTTTCTTCTGAGGCACTGAAGCAAGCTGCAGGCACAGGGAGAAAGTCAGACATCTCTGGAGTCTTTCTGAAAGATGTTCAGCCAGGAAGATTACTCCACAGGCAAAATGTGGCATTAAACAGAAGAATATTCCTCCCATGGGGCAATAATACACTATTATAGGGAAATGCAGTTTAATATGAAAACAAACAAACAAACAAAAAAGTCCCCCCCAAAAAAGAAAACAAACTCAAACAAAGCAAAGCACTTGAAACAAGTTGCATTTGGATGCTGAACTGTTTTACTTTGATTGAAAAGACTCAAATAGACATTCCAAAATTTCCCTTTTCTCTCACTACGCATATCAAGAAACAAATGAAAATGCCCTTTTCTGGCTTTGATACAGGCTGAAGATATTCAAATGTCAGACTTCATGGAGTGACAAAAAAAATTGTCTGTGCCCCTCAGTTCTTGCTGCAGAGCAGTGGTGAGAGAAATGATGGAGAGGTGTGCTGGAAGCAGCGGTGCAGGAGGAGAGAGGGCTGTACCAGAAAGGGAGGGACGAAGAAAACAGCATCTCTGGAAGCACCTGAGAGCCATAAAGAAATGGGCTGAAACCCTAAAATACGGAGCAAGAGGAGAGAAAGTAAATGCTGCTGAGGTTAAGATTGCTCCTGCGATAAACGTACAGTGCTATATCTTAGCATCCTTTTCTGCGGGACGCTCCTGATCAAGGCGGCGGTGAGTGGTGGGTACGTGCCGGGGACAGGGAGCTGACACGCCCGAAGCAGCAGGAGCGGCAGGGCTCGCCCTGCAGGGGGAGTCGAACACCAGGAATGGGGAGCGGGCGGGCGGTGGCGGCTCCCGGGGCTGCCGCGGGCGCTCCGAACCCGGCGCGCCGAGCCCGCGCTGCCGTCGGTAGCACAAACCTCTGCCCCTCCTGAGCCCCTCAGCAGCTGAACCCCATCAGCTGCGGTCTAGGTGCTGTATGCGATAAAGGTTGGCCGATGGGTTTAGCCAATGCAAAGTATTTTGTGATATTATTCGGAGGATGTGCATGTGTGGGGAGAAGGGAGGCCTCCTGGCATGTACCGAGGTCCAGGTTGTGGACTTCCAGCTAAGGAACAGCCTAAAATCTCTGTCCTCTGATGAAGTCAGTCAGTCCCAGGCTCACGGGCACCTCCATCAAACTTAAACTGTATTCAAACTTTAAAAAAGAAAGCATATTGTTCATCAAATTCTACATAGAATTAAAAAAAAATTACTTTTGCAATAATTTGTTATCTTAAAAATAATGTCATACAATCACACATTAATGGCTGAGGATAGAATCAGCAAAGGCTGAAGATAAATATCTGTTCAAAGTGGTTATTCTCTGGTTCTCACTTGCCCTTTTCCTTTAGGATAGTGTGTGCAGAAGGTGTGGGCTCTTCCCGAGTGGCTCTAGAGCAGTGCTGTGAATGACAGTGTAGAGCCAAGGGAGCTGCACCTGGTATGTAGTTTGGGGAAGCAATTACCAGCTCCTCCAGAGCCAAGCAGGGCTTGAGGGAGCTGCAATAGCTGCCTGTGATCTCTGTCTGGCAGACACCGCAGTACAGGCACATGCTCAGAGGCACGTTCAGAATTGCACCTGCATATGTTAATTTATAGGTCCGGTGTTTAAGCCAGGGCTGGTCAGTGCCATTCTCAGTTCTCATCAATCTCTTTATTCTTTTGCACTGTTTGTTGCATCCACTTTAAGCACTAGTGCTAGAGGTGGAGTTGACAAGAGCCTCACCCCAGCCCAGAAAAGATTCATAGCTCCAGGCTGGTTGGACTCCTTTGCTCAATGTCAAAGTTGTCTGAAGACCACTTACATGGAAGATGATTGAATATCCTATAGATACCGAATCTTTTTACATATTTTATGCAACTTAAGTGCTGACTGTTATCAGTGCAATAATACTTGGACAATATTCTGGCTGTATCAGCTTGCTGTATGCTTGATTGTTCATACTGAATTGAATACAAGTGCTGATAAATGACACATTCTCTTTCTCCACCTATTTGTGAATATATCACACTTTTCAGACTGACTTTTTTCAGTTTTCACATATTTTACCCAGTCAGCTCTTTCCAATTAGTCTGACATATTTGAGACAAAGTTTTGCATCAGTTACTGTTAGCATTAGCTTAAACAAGTACACGATAAAAATTCATTTTCAGTGGCTTATATGTAACATTTTGAGTAGGAAGATCACCCAGTACTTTATAAACATTCATTGAAGGTGACAGCAAGCAATATGCAATAGCCAGGGAGAGCTGTTCCCATTTTGCTGAGAGACATGATTTCTTAGTCTTGATTTACCCACAGCCGAGACAGTGCAATTACACTTCATGACAGCAGCACAGCTTCAAGAAGTGCTGCTACCTCTGCCCCCACCTTTCCTTACAATGTGACCCCTCTCCATCATAGCTCACTGGCTATTTCTGCAGAAGGCTGTGACAATCCAGCTGTTTTAAAGGATTTAGCCAGGTGTTGCATTAAAAACTAACATGATTAATTTTGGTTAGCAGGTACTCCAACTAAAGTCCAGAGTGTCCACATTAAAGATCAGAAGCTTACTCCAGATAGAACTGTAAAGCAGCATATGGTTTAACCATCTCTTTGTGTATGCTATTCATAGAAAGAGAAAACAGCTGCTGAAATTGCAACTCTTACTTTCAGTCATGGACAGTCCAGTGAAGCTCCCCTGAAGTCGGCAGTTTTTCCACCTGGAATCAAGCAAACAAATTGTTCATGGAGTGCTGCTGGTCTCTGTGCTAATACAAAGGCATATTGAAAGCAACTGAGGGATCTCAGCTGTCTGTGTGGAAGGCCAAGAAGGGTATCATTTAATGTAATCGTTGCATAAATGAGAGAAATAAGTGGAAGCAGGAAAAAGACATGTCTAGATATCCCCCACAGTAACCCAGTGGTCCAGCCATGATATGCAAGGTGTTGCTTCTGGACATTGTAAACAGTATCCCCCAAACAAATCAGCTTCCTATTTATAGGAAGTATTTGTATTGTTCTGGGCTTGCACTTAAAAGCACTGCCTTTTGCAAGTCTTACTATCTTTCCTCAATGCAGGCCTGGCTTGACTTCCAATAGCCTGGCTTCTGTTAGTTGTGATTCCTCTGCAATATTCCTTTTCATGGTATAGAAGGAAAAGGAACAGATGCCAACAAACAACTTGTTGCACAACCCTGAAAAGCCTTGGGAGAGTCCTTGTGGGGGGGTAACTTAGAAGGACATTAATGCAATGAATAACTGTGGGTTTTCTCCTTAGGGAAAGAGGTTCAATGCATTTCTTATAAATATACAAAATTATTTGAGAGAAGTATTGATTTCTGCACCAGCTTCTCTTCTTTGGGACAGTCCAAACTCCTTGAATGTTGGCCAGTTTCTCAGGTCCTGAAAGATAACAAGAGCAGAAGTTTTGACTAATTGTCCAAGGTACTTTATCAGATTTCTTCTGAGGAATGGAGACTAAGAAACTACATAGCTCAGTAGTCACCAGTAAAAATATTTGCACTCTTATCTTCTGAAGTGGAACAGGATTTAAGTCACAGGTACAACCTATGGTAATCTCCAAGCAAGTTACTATAAGGATGGCCAAATTCTTAAGATAAAGGCTTGTGCGTTGTTTTGCTTGGAGGGACAGAACTGGGAGCCCACTGCCAGCACTTACCACTGCCCACGCTTCTCAGAGTGGTCAAGGCCTCCCAGCAGCTCCTGGTCAGACTCCTTTCCAGACTGTATCTCCGCCTCAGCTGCATGTCCTTCTGGCCAAACTCCCTTCTGCTACCCCAGCTGCCACTGTCAGCCTCAAATCCATCATCTCCAGCCCCATACTATCATGAGCTTCATGGGTGTGCTTTTCCCATGGAAGGACTCTTTCCTATCCTGGATTACTTTTTTTCTGGTCTTCTCTGAACTGAAAAACCTCACTGAGCCCTGTTTCCACAGGAGACCAGAAATCTCCTCTGTACATCCCTCTTCTGTTTCCTAGAACAATACTACCTGCACCCTTAATTTTTTTCCTCTCCTGCTCTGTAATATCAGAGTCAGCTTTTCTTCCCATTTTTTATACTATCTTCTTCTACCTGGTACAGCCACTTACTTACCAGCTGCACATGGAAAGGGCCCTCAAGTACATGGTACTCTGAAATTCTGTGCTGCTCTATTGCCATCAGATGTCTGTTCTGATGTTAAGTAAGCTAAGGAGATCAACAGGTGCTGTTATAATTCAGAAATATTCCATTTTAGAGCCAAATCCTCATAAAAAATATATGGTCCAATGTTGCCTATATTATATATGCACTTATATATCATATGCACTTATATCTATCTATAAATAAAATCTATATATCTGTATATAAAAAGTGTATGGATGCAAATATATGCCTATGTATATTTGTTTGCATTTTAATGTCCAAAGGCCTAGGAGAAACACATGTAAACAATATGCAGTTTGAGGCACAAGAATTGAACCTGTCAGTATTTAGGATGTTAATGTTTAAAACCAAACTGCAGGTAAGCAATAAAAGAGGCACCTTCACCAGACGTGTTCACAAATAGAATGATAACCTAAGTCTGATTAAGCTAGATGTCAAACATGAAAGAGCAGGCAGGAAGCTTCAGGAGGCTGAGAACAGCATGAAGAGATGGATCTGAAAGGCTGTGAAGAGCAAACTATGTTGAAAATGAGATGGTTAAACCTGAGTTACACTGAATAAGCTCCAGTTTCTTACTTGAATGCTTTGTGGGTGGACCAACACAAAATGTTTACTCTCAGGACGTGGAAGACTGTTATCTTTCACCTAAGAACAACTTGCTGAGGCATTTAAAAACAGTACTGAACACTGAGCAGACGAAGTTGGCAAACATTTTTCCCCAGTAGTAGTTTTTTTTTGTCTCTCACTAGTCCCTAATGCTGTCATAGTGTTTAGAAAATGAAGAGGTGTGTGGTGTGGTATGGCACAGTAGTGTATTACGGAGTCTTTTTCTAAGCTTTATGAGATCTAGAAAGCCATATGCCAGGTGCAGTGGCAGACAGCTGCATGGCTCTGAAGAGCTCTGCCTCTGTACCACCATATGTGCTAGAATAGCCTATTTCTCATACACAACACTCTTCCTCTTTATTTCTTCCCATTCATTTATGTGATCCTGTAAAGTCACAAAGAGTTCAATTAATATTAAATATGTTTCAGCAGAACTGCAAAGTATAGAACAGTTTGACTTCATGAATCTTTATTTGCTTGGTTAGGGGCTTTCTAACATACCTGGATGGGGGACTCAATCCAAAATCCCACCTAAGCCAGTGGGAACACTTTCCAGTTCTTTAAAGGGTAGCAGAGCAGTTCACAAAGTGGGTGAGATGATTAGCTTCAAATTCAATATTCTTGTCCAGACAAACATTGGTTTTCAGTTCTACTGTCTTACAGTGAGGAAAAGTCACTCAGGACAAAGTGCCTTGCTCAGCTGATGAAGTTTCAAAGAAGGAATCCTTTATGTTTAAACTAACTCTGTATTTCTCATGTGCACTTCCAGGCGATTCTTTGGCCCTGACTTCCCCCCCAGGTTTGGTTAGCAGGAGGTACTGCACACCACCCTGCTAGCACAGGTGGTGTGACCCCAGCCTCCTGCCATGACCACATTGCTGCCACACAGTGCTGTGGCCACTGCAAGGAAAATGCACTCCTGGCAGGTTTTAGCTTGAGGGGAACAGAGAAGAAGGCTGAGCACAAATGGGGACACAGAAAGGCAGAAAGAAAACAAGAAAATGCTGGAAACCTCTAAGTGAACTTACAGAAACTTCAGAATGGTCTCATTTCAAATGGTGGGCTCTGTATTCTACTTTGTTCACCTCCTCAGTAGTTATTGTGCTGTCACTATGATTTAGATAATGAGTGAATACCTTTTCTCAGCATTTGTCTTAATGGTCATGTCCCATTTCATTACTATTTACTAAATCCTCTTTTTGTACATAATAATTGATCAAGATAGGATCTGCATTTGAATGGGAGAGCTCTTTCTGTTAGTTAAATAGTGTCATTTTGCAAGTATGATTTTCTTAGATGCATCCTGCCATATTTTCAATCTAATCTGATGTCTGGATGAAAACATTTAAGCCCCCTCCCCAGCTATCTCCAATAGCCAAACTGGACAACCTTAGTCTGGTTTTACGAGTTCAACTTCTTTACATACCACTAATTAATCCTCGTGATTAGTTAATGAAAGCTCCACTCACTTCTTTCTTTTCTACCTTATGTCTCTTCCACTCATTTATATCAGAAATTGTCTAATGGAATGATCTGTCACAGGCTACTAACTGAAGAAAGCTGGTTCACTGAACACCAAAGGCCTTGCATTTCTCAGAAGCTGAGCAGCAGAAAGTTGAGGTGGAAAACCACTGGCTTCACAGGTTTGTGTATCAGAGCTTATTCCCAGCTGGCTGGAAGCCCTTCAGATCCTGGCCCTTGGTTCTACTCTCTGTCCCCAGTGCCTGGAGGGGCAAGAGCCTGGAAGTGTTTGGCTCCAACAAAGCCTTCCATGGGACTGGAAGGTGCTTGGTTCAGGAATTCCTGCCAGGTTGCAGGTTCTTGCAAGGAAGTCCAGAAAGTACCAGTTAAACATGAGATTTTCCCTGGAAGACCTGGTTGAGACCTGATGAGCCAGCACAGCTATTAGTGAAAGTGATGTTTTTCTTGGTTTTATAGTTGTTAAAATAATGCCTTGAGACAAAGGATAAGTTTCTTTAAGGTACACCCCCTCTGCAATTGTTTCTAATGCAATTTTTCATAATGTCTGACTCAAGAGAAATTTGAAAAATAATAATTCATTCATATTTGAACTGAATCCAAGTTCTTGAAAAGTCTTGCGAAGGCAGAAACCTGGATTTTTGCCATTTCTTACTGGGTGGTAAGCAATAATCAAATTAATGATTTCAAATTAGTTAAAAATCATCTTGAACCAAAACCAGCACAATTACAAGCAGATGGGTAAACAAGAACAATAGGAACTCACAATCTAACCAGCAGCTAGTTATTTTAAAACACCTCTGGTGTAGAAAAAACAAACCAAAACATTTTTAGGTTGTATTCAATGGGTCAGTGTGATTACATTAGATAGAGGCTGTGAGATCCACCCCATCAGTGACTCTACTGAAGGGACTCAGTTGCCCAATAGCTTCCAGGACAATCACAGAAACAGAACCCTGTGCAGTGGTAACTGCAGAGGCGAGCCTTGAAAATAAATTTGGAGTTTTATCATTTGTGCTTTTTTATAAAGAAAATTGTCTCTGACACAAAAAAAAAAAAAAAAACCCCAAACCCACAACCCTGTCTCAAAAAGTGGCAGACTCTGTCTCTCCTTAAAATAATGTCTCACTGGTGAGAACTGTCCAGGCCTATGGATGGGCAGCTGAGACATTCCCAGAGTCCTCCCAGGAGCCAAGGCCATTGAGTCGAGGGCAGCCAGCTCTGCTCTAGTAAACACTCTTATCCTTCAAAACCATGTGTCTACTTAAAAATTGTTTTTTGGGAATGGCTCTGGAAATCCCCTGCTTCTGATTTGTGCCTGGGAGTGGTTTGAAGGGTCGTTGGCAGCAGCCTTGAGGCTGCTAAGGATGCCTAGCTCTTTAACATCCAAGATGATCATAATTCAATGCTCAGAACTGTTCCCAGGCCCTGTTTATTTCACCAGGATACGTGTAGACTGAGAAGAAAATTAAAATGAAATATTTGGTTTGTTGAGACTAGAACTGTCATGTCTTACAGGACATCTATTACAAAGATGGATTGAACTATTGTGATGCTATTGCCTGCTGCTGAACTAACCACTAAACTCACAGAAAAATCCTTTTAGTGGCACTGATACTGCTTCAGAAAACCACCTTGTATTCAGGGGATATTCCAGCACTTTGCAATCTTAATTTTGCCAGCATCAGCAAAACCAAATTAATCTGCAGCAGACTGTAATGTAACCTATGAACCATATGAGTTGGGTTTCTTTGGTGATAATGCCCGAACTGGGAAGCATCTGTTAGTTTTTTCTCTTACTTTGTACATCTGTTCTCAGTGACTCATGTGATTTGATTTTTGGGAGCTGGGTTTCCTTGCACACACACCAGAATGCTCACCTCCATCTCCTTCATGCAGTTTACTACAAAGCCCTTGATTGATGCCCTATGGGCCAAACCTGAAGAGGGATGATCAGTCCAGATTGCTGCTGGTTTCCACCAGCTGAAAACAAAGCTTTTAGACAACACAGAGAAAGCCAAAGCCTACAACACCTATTTCAAAGATTATCTGTCGGTGTCAGCAACGGGAAGTACATTCACCTCCACAAGCCTCGTCTGTAATTTTGTCTGGGTGGGTGAAAGGGAATGAGAGTACAATGGTTTCACCTCTTCCAGCTCTTAATGATCCTGCCTTTCCCCAGTCAACCTACGCAGAGACATTTACAACCATCAAACGGACGGACTGCCAGACCTAGGTGTGTTGGACTGCACCTCCAGGGATCTTAACCAGATGGAATTTTAGGAGAGGACACAGTTCATTTCAGAGCAATCCGAACGAGAAGCTTTCTTTTCTTTATTACACCATTGCATTTGGCAGCAATCCACCAGAGGCAGATTCTCTGCTCTCTAAGGAATGATCTGCCCACTCTGTCCATTTAACAGGACGTTCAGCTCAGAAAATCCAGTTGCTGATCACACATGTGGAGCAGATGTGCGAGCATGCGTAGCAAAATAAAAAATAAAAAATCCCAGCAGTGTACTGGGAGAAATGTAGCGTAACTACTGAAAAACAGTGACACAAAGGCTCTGATTCTGAAACAGTGGTTATTGTTGTTGTAAGGAGGATTTTTCTTATTACTCTTTCTTGGAGAGGAAAAAAAAGCGTAATAAATCCTTTATTATTTTTCTCTTTGGAGGTCAGGGAGGATTATTCATGTTATACTAATGTGACTTCTTTGTTCAATTTCACAGACTTCTCCTTACAAAGATATGATTCTGACTATTTTGACCAGACTATCTTGGGGCCCTACCTCTCAGGAACTGAGTGCTGGAAAACTTCCACTGGAAAAAAAAAGCCACAGCCTTTTAAAAGGGAGGATATCAGAAGTATACATCTTTTATCCATGCCCCACACACTTGCATGTAAAGGGAGAGCACCAGCTGTTTTTCTCATGGTGAATAAGGGTTACTTGGGGAAATCTGACTTCCTGTTTTTACATGGACAGCTACATTGTTGCATAGCCAGTTAATTTTGGTTAGGTCAATAGAGCAAGTTTAATTATTGGAACCTACCTTATTCACTCAAGCTTCACACTGTACAGAAGAAAGAAGGAATGCTAGGAACTCCAAACTGTGCACAGAAGCTGAAAAGCTCATCTTAATTGCATGGCCCCTGCTCAAACATATAAATCCTTTCCTTTTTTCCTTTTTTTTAGTTTGGTGGGGGGGTGAGGGCAGTTGGGCAGATGGGATTTGCTGAATAGTGCAATTTGGACTGCAGAAAAGAAATTCATCTTAGTTAAAAATATACTGAATAAAAATCTTATAGAGATTTATATTTTTATATAGCTATATATAAGTGGGTGTATATATGTATTTTATATATATATATATATATATATATATATACACATATATATATATATATATATAAAACCCCAAACAACAAAACTCCACAAACTCCCAAATCAACATATTTAAAACACTGGGAGCAGCATAACTACTCCTACAGATGTGGTGGGAAAACAGTCAGATTTGTCCACAACAGCAAAACTCAAACCAACAAAAGCTTGTGCAGTGTTGAACACAGAGAGCAATCCCCTTCAGTTACAGGAGGTGCTGTGAAAACACATCTCTCGAGTTGTGGCTCTCACAACCAGGACCACTGGTGATGGTGGAATGAAACAGCATCCGATCCCAGGTACAATCCCCTAAGAAACCAGTGTTTCTGTCACTCTATGATGCTCATTTCTTATTTAACTGGAATGCTTAGGGTTTTTTTTTTATTTAGTTCAGTTGCTGGCTAAGCCCCTTCCTCCATTTCATATGGTGTTACAAGCTATGGTGGATTTCTAAATCTTGGTCTTGGTTAATGCATCAAAGGACATATGGGCTGATTTCCTTCAGTTTCTCATAATATACATGTAGCCAGCTGCATGTTATTACATAACTTCAGACTTAAAGCAACCAGATCATTCTAGATACCATGATCTATTTCTGTGTTTTTGATATAGTAATATTATGGTGGGAGAAACTCAGCAGTGCTGTTACAAAGAAAGTTGGGGTTTTTTTTAAAATTCATATCCTTGTTCTTAATAAACATCCCAAAGAAAAATATTCAACAGCAGCAGGCAGTAATAAAGAGACAAAAAATGGCAAAACCACAGTACTGAGGAAACCTATGTGAAAACACTGGTTGTGTCTTCCTGGTTACAGAAAACAAATAGAACTGTTCAAAGTACTTGCCAATAAGGGCCTGCCAAATAAAATATTGTTTTATGAAGTCAGGAAAAAACTAATTTTAAAGGTTATTGTAGGTTATTTGTGGTCACGTCTTGTGTTCATAAAACATGATGTCATCTTGAACCCTTCACTATTTTTATTTCAGCCCTATAGGTCTTTGTCTGAGACACTATCTCAGCAATTGTAGACATTTAGAAGTTATTGGAAAATACTTACAAGAGTCTGTTCTACAAATTTAATAGGAATAAAATAAATTAGACACAAGCCATCAGAATGCAAGATCCCATCACCACAGCTGTATTTCAGGGGAGTTTATTTACCTAATCCAGTAATTTGGAATGATAAGATCTCACCAGTAGCACTAAATTTGAAATGAGAGATTTGGAAAAATGTTTTCCCTACTTATGTTTGTTTCAAATTAGATTAACACCACAAAACTGTGCATCATAGCATCTGATTCTCTGCCTTGTCCCTGGAACACTGGGGGAATGATCATGAAAGCCACTAGGATAAACACTGTGTCACCTTCTGCTTTTTTGGTGGAAAGCATTTATTCACCTCAGTGAGTGAGTCATCCCACAAGCCAATCTAATGGATCTCGATGAACTGCACACTGATGGAGAGGACAGAACTTAATGGGATGGTCATAAGGAGTTAAAGACTTTTCCTGGCCACCATTAAAGCTTTTGCCTCATTTCTTTCTCTGTGTTCTATCTGACATTAGCTGACCCGTCATAATCCCAGATGGAGTACATGACATTTTGTTTATTTCAGAATCAGGGCTTCCTATAAATGGTTTCTTCCATTTGAAGCTACCTAATTAACAGCTGACTCAGGCCTGAACACTTCCTTGAATGTTGTGGCCACTCTGGGGATTTCTTCTTTTTAGCCACTGACAGCCCCTTCTCTGGTGCTCTCACTGCTAAAGCAGTTTGTCAGAGCAAAGAAATGCTTATGGTATCCTCCCTTGTGCCCCTCTAGGCTTGTGTGCCTACTAATTTTTTCATTAGGATAAGAATATCCTTCTAGTTCTCCTTCTCCTTGTTCCATTTAGGCTTCGTTTTATGGTCATGGGAAGTGACTTGACATGAACTAAGTCTTGAAATGTGAGATTTTAATGTAGTAAATGAATTGGTCTTCATTTTCTTTCTGAAGCCCCTGACCCCATACTATTCCAATGATGGTGGAAGCACCCTGTACATGGAAGAAGCTGTGTGCTGGGACCTGGCCCAGCGGGAGCAGTTCCTTAGGGCTTGGCTCGTTGTGGGGATGCAAGGAGATTCATGGTGGGTGCTGTGATGGTCTCATGGGATACCAGAGCATCTCCTGGTGCAACTTCTGGCTTTATTATTCTCACTCCTTTTCTCAAAATATGCCTGTCTCTAAATTTAAAAGCAGCTTTACATGGATCTCTGTGGCAGTGAGGGGTGACAGTCTGTGTCACCTGCCAAAGAGCACAGGACTCCTACTCACATGGGAGGAAGAAGTAAAAGCAGTTTCAGCCCATTTCAGCCCCTTCTCTACCCCAGGCTGCTGCAAACACTGAGGCAGTCTTCAGATTTTTGTGGAACTAATGTAGCCCAGAGGCCTGGGCCAGTGCTCTGCTGGTGACAGCATTGCTCAAGGTCCCTGAAATGCGTGTGGTTTGACTCTGTGGCCCCATCTCCAGTGGGGAGCCTATTTCATGCTTGGGGTAGACAGTGACTTTTAGAGGGACAACCTCGTGGTTGCCAAAGGAAATCCTCCTTCAGTTGCATCTGAAATTTCCAGAAGCTCTTTTCACTACATGAACCTTTTTCCTGCATAAAAGAGCTGCAGTCACAGGACAAATCTCACCCAATATATCTTACCTGTAAATGGCATTTTTCCTCCCAGGTCAGTTTCTAACGTCTTGCTGATGTTTGTTTTTCTGTTATGTTGCCAGTTGGAATTGCTGATGCTATTTCCACGCTGTACTATCCTGTTTGTGGAATGAATCTCAAGACTGCAGTTTTTATTGACGGCTTATCTTTTATATTTTCTGGTCAAACTTCTTACTCTACCTACAGTTGAGTCAGACTTCTATTCCCACTATCAGTTTCACTCCCCCCCACCTCCCACCCCAGGTGTCTCCTACCGCACAGCTTGTAAATGCTTTTCCTTCTACTAGGTACTTTGGGATTCATGCTTGGGAAACCAAGAAAAGCTCTAAGACAATTTGGACTGAACTTAAAGATTCTTCTGTTCCCATAGTTAATCAATAGTATTCAAGTGCAAAAGAGGAAAACAAATTTAGGCAGATGTTAACATTTGCTGTGGAACAAATGTTGTTTTCTGGGGGTAAAGATGTTTAATTTGCTTGTTTTCCTCAATAACTAAATTCAAAATAAGGCCAAAATATGACACATTGAATCACTCTATTTGTGTGTTTCTTAAAATAAACTTGAAGGGTCTCCATTACCATTTGGCTTCATTGGCTGAACTTTTTGATCTCTATCTATAAATATTCCAGCCAGCGAGTCTATCATATAAAAGTACAATTTCTAAAGCACTGAACAATCATGTAACTCAATTCTGGATTCACCCAGGTTCTATATTCCTCCTTAAGCTATCACCTACATTTACAGAACAACTCATGGGATTTTCCTGTGGGTTTTTTGTTAGGATTCCCCCCCATGTTTTTTTTTTTTTCTTAATGTGTGTGTCTGATCAGAAGCTAAAAGGGATGATCTGTTCTGTTTCTAAAACGGGGGAAAAAAATAAGCAGTAGAAGGTCTCAGTATTGGAGACAGTTGTTCTGCATGGATAAGGTAGGGATGGGATGGGGAAGAAAATAAGCCTAATCATTTCTCTGTAACATGACTGGAACCGTGTATTGTATAGTACTACAGCAAAAGGAGGTCACAGCCCTTGAATTTTAATATGCACTCCTGCCATAGCTAATAACAATAAATCATGCAGTGTTTACCACAAGAAATCACGAATTGCCACCCCGGTGTGCCACAGAAGATTTGCTCTTGATGATGTATTCCTGTAAAGGGTACAAGTAAGAAACTAACACTGCAGAGTTCAAACAAAAAGCCTAGCATTGATGAGAAAACTTATTCAGCCCTTTGTGAGATAAATTATAAGAACTCATCTTCTGTATTTCTAACTCTTTACTTTTCTGGGGCAGTTCCCTGCAGGGCCTCCTCAAGGTGTAGGAAGTGTAGAGCAGATATTAGTTGATGGGAAATTCAGCAGTATTTTCCACCTCTCTTGGGAGAAAGGCCCCACTTTGATTCTACAAGGAACTGTTCTCCCTGACAGCTCCTATGTGACTTTTTGCAGATGAGGGCTGTTACCAAATTCACTGAGATGGGTCCAGCGCTGGCCAAGGCTGAGCCAGGCAGCCTGACAGTGGGGATAACAGGTAATTCTGGGATAACAGATTTCATAGAATCACATAGTGGGTAAGGTAGGAAGACACCACCCCTAGAGCATGTTTCTCAGGTTTGTGTCCACATGGATTTTGAGTATCTCCAGGGAAGGAGACTCCATAACCTCTTGTGGCAACCTAGTCCTGTGCTCAGTCACCTGCACAGTAAGGAATTCCTCGCATTCAGTTTCCTGTGCATCAGTTTCTGCTGATTGCATCTTGTCCAGCTGCTTAGCACCACCAAGAAGAGCCTGGCTCCATCATCTTGGCACCTTCCCCAGAGATATTTATTGATATTGATAAGATCCCCTCACAGTCTTCTCTTCTCCAGGCTAAACTGGCTCAGCTCCCTCAGCCTTTCATCATAAGAGAAATTCTCCAGTCCCCTAAATACTTAAGGATGGGGAAAAAATATGCAAAACAGCAGCCAGAGAGAGGAGTGACAACATGTGAGAGAAAAAACCCTGCAGACCTCCAGGTCAGTGAAGAAGGAGAGGGAAGAGATGCTGCAGATGCCAGGGCAGACATTTCCCTGAAGCCTGTGGTGAGGCAGGCTGTTCCTCTGCAGCACCTGGAGCTCCGTGGTGCAGGAGACATCCCCCTGCAGCCAAGGGAGAACGCCACACTGGGCAGGTGGATGCCCAAGGGATGCTGTGATCCTGTGGGAAGCCTCAGCTGCAGCAGGCTCCTGGCATGACCTGTGAGCTCTCAGGAAGAGGATTCCACACTGGAGCAGGTGTGCTGGCAGGCCTTGTGTCCCCATGGGGACCCACACTGGAGCAGTTTGTAAAGAACTGCAGCCCATGGGAAGGAGTCATGTTGGAGAAGTTTGTGGAGGACTATCTACTGTTAGAGGGGGCCCATGCTAGAGCAGGGGAAGAGTGTAATGGGTTCTTCCCCTGAGGAGGAGGAAGTGGCAGAGACAATGTGTGATGAACTGACCACAGCCCCCATTCTCTGTCCCCTTGCATTCCTGGCAGGGACAAGGTAAAGGAAATCAGGAGAGAAGCAAAACCTGGGAAGACAGAACAGGTGGGAGAAAGATGTTTTTAGATTTGGGTTTGTTTCTCATTATCCTACTCTGATTTGATTGGTAATAAATTAACTGTATTTCCCTGATTTGAGCCTGTTTGGTCTGTAACAGTAATTGGTGAGTGATGTCTCTCTGTCCTTATCATGACCCACAACCCTTTCATTAATTTCCTCTCACCTGTTTAGGTGAGGAGGGGGAGTGATAGAGCAGCTTTGGTGGTCACCTGGCATCCAGCCAGGATCAACCCATTAACTCATACACTATATAGTGGACTTTATTCCCCACCTCACAGAATGCTGTGGAGAAATTCTTTCTACAATTCACATGAGGATATTCAGGAGCAAGGAACAAACTGAGGTCCTGAAACACTGTTTACAAACATAGATTTGCCAGTTCTGTTTTACTGTACAGTGCCAGCACTTTCTGCACCTATTGTGGTCTACTGTACATCCTAATTCTGACCTTTCTCAAAGGTCAAAGATGACCTTGGTGGTCAGCTAAGGGGCCAGGCTCTGACCGCAAAGCTGAAATTTTATTGCAGGAGGCACCTGCTGCATGATTTAAAAAATGTGGTATGGCATAGATGCTGAACCTTGAATCGTACTCAGAGGACTAGGAAGGAGAATTCCCCCAGAGCTCTCACATGTCAGGTCTATCCCCATACCTGCCTGTCAAGGCTGACAGGAACTCAAACTGGAGAAACTACACACCATGAGATTTTTATTCCAGAACTGCACAAGCAAACTGTGTGGTGGTTTCAGCCTCCTGCATACTCAGTGAGAAATTTGTATCAGAACCAAACAGCTGTAATGCTGAAAGATATGACTGAATATTTTTTGAGAAAACTCAGTATTTCTGCAAGTAACTTGCAGCAAGTGAGGCCCCAAAAGCATACTACTCTAGTTGGAAGGGCAGCATCACAAGGAGATGACAGCAGAGCCCTGAGAACGACTTCCTCTGACTGAGTTGAGCTAATTTTCCGTAGTTCCTATTCTGAAGGGCAGTCCTGAAGAGCATCTTTTCCAGAAAAACAGAACCCCCTGCCAGTTTGGTGGTAGGACAAAGGGAGATGAAGACACAAGAGAAAGTTCTGCTCCCATCTCAAGTCAGTGGGACAATGACTGTGAGGGTCATAAAACTGGGATGTTGTGACAAAATGCATGGAACTTGTTCTGCATCAGAGCTTAACAGAGTCTCCCAAGAAAAACTGCCCTGCAGCTCACACACACTGATGCAGTTACAGGCTTCTACTAGAGGCATAATTTCATCAGGAAAGACAAGAATACTTTAGCTAATCTGCAGTTGGTGTGTAAGGGTCTGAAGGAGAAGGTCTCTCGCTGTGGTCCTATTGCCATCACAGGAGACAAATGAAGGGGCTCATCATGGGACTGGTCACAGTGGTGAGACAAGGATGCACCTTCACTGTGCAAAGTGAGTCTATACAGCAGCACAAAAGCATGAATCTCTGCCTTCAAGGAGGGAGTTTTGTCCAAGTCTGCTACAAACAGCTATTTCACAATGATGTAGTGAGGTCTGATGAGTACAGATTGCTCTGAAGACAGAAATCCTATTGATGAGTGCTGTTATTGTTAATGAGTAATAGATTAAAAATTAGACATTATTTATTATGAAATCCTTCTCAAGACTATTTCACAAGTACTCAGAAAGGGACAAAGGCACACAAACGTCATTAATTAATTTAGTTTCAGTAGCACAAAGAGGAATTTAACTCAAGTAGAGATATCTATCTTTTTTATCTATCTATCTATCTATCTATCTATCTATCTATCTATCTATCTATCTATCTATCTATCTGGGTGTCTGTATTTGTGAGATCAAAGACATCCTTGAAATATTCAGCAAAGAATGTTATTTCTGTTATTTGATTAAATCACTGATTATTATACAGATGTAAATATAATTGCATTTCTATGTGGTTATTGTATATTGAAAATTTGTTGTTACACAATTTTCATCCTTCACTGGGATTTGCATGTGTAGCAATGAATAACAATACTTGATGATTCAGGGATTGATAATGGGATGTTTAATCATTTTGTCTCTTCATCACCATTCTGATGAACATCTGCCAAAATGCCTTATTTGTAAATTCTATTCTGGGACTGTATGATGAAATCAGCCTTGTTCCTGGTATTAATCTCAAATACAGGTCATAAGGTGTGACAGGAGCAGAATATGTGTGTCATAAATGTCATGGCACAGTGGAATTCATCAAAAGATGCTCCTGATGTTATTAGATAATTTTTCTTGGTGTATTTGAGAATTGTTCCACTTCTCTTCTGTTTGAGAATTGTTCCACTACTGTAATGTTACAACTCTTGGTACAACTTAAGGTTGCCATAGGCTTTTGCCCAGGTCAGGTTGGAGCTGGGTCAGAGTTGGGTGGGAGCGTTGATCTTCTGGAGGGCAGGAAGGCTCTGCAGAGGGATCTGGACAGGCTGGATTGATGGGCCAAGACCAATGGCATTAGAGTCAACAAGGCCAGTGCTGGGTCCTGCACTTTGGTCAGTGCTGCAGGCTGGGGCAGAGTGTCTGGAAAGCTGCCCAGTGGAAAAGGACTTGGGGGTGCTGGTTGACAGCAACTGAACCTGAACCAGCAGTGCCCAGGTGGCCAAGAAGGCCAATGGCAGCCTGGCTTGAATCAGGGATAGGGTGTCCAGCAGAGCTAGGGAAGTGATTCTCTCTCTGTACTGGGTACTGAGGAGGTCACATCAGGGGAGGTTTAGGTTGGACATTAGGAAGAATTTCTTCACAGAAAGGGTGATTACAGATTGGAATGGACTGCCCCAGGGAGATAGTGGAGTCACTGTGCCGGAGATGTTTAAGGAAAGACTGGATGTGGCACTTAGTGTCATGGTCTAGGGGACATGGTGGTGTTCAGTCATTGGTTGGACTTGATGATCTTGGAGGTCTTTTTCAACTGAATTAATTCTGAGATCCTGTGATTAGAACAGTCTCAGTAACAAGTCTTAGCAAGCAATCCATTCAATATACTTACTGCTTATTTCATATTTGTAGCCCCACACAGTCTGCTCTATTTTAAGAGGACTTGTTTGAAGATGTATGCATATATTCATATATGTGTGTATGTGTCATTACCACTATTGTTCTGAAAGTAAGGGTGTTAATCCCCAGCAAGTAACATCCTGTACAAGTGGCTTTGTACACTCCTGCAGCTCCTTTGTTTCTCTTCAAATTGACAGAGAATCGTGACACAAAGTAGGCAATTTGGCATTGCCATATTTGTAATGCAAGAAATACTTAGGGGTTTGTAAGATTTAAGATGGTATCTACTAGTAAGAATCACATTTTTAAGTCGTCCAAAGTAAATCTAGTTTGTTCTATTTATTATGCAGCTGAATACTTAGCCTGTGGACAGATGTTCAATTTGCAGACAGCTGTGTTAGTTTAAGATGTTACAACCACCAGCTGTTTGCAGCCAGCATGTTCCTGAAGGCCCTGTCCATACAGTCCTGCACAGCTTCGCTTGGATTTGAGACTAGCTGGGACAAGGTCATTTGGGCTAGCTCAAACCATCTGCAGTGGCCACTCCTGTGAAGATGTGCTGAAGGCCATGAACTCCTATGGTGTCTTCATTGTAGGGGAGAAGCGATTTCACACTGGTGAACCCCAAGCCTTCTGGGAGCATCTTTGCTGGGCAGACCAAATCCTTCACAGAAAGGCATCTGTCCTGAGTCTCCCACACATAATCTGTTACACACAGATTGTGAATAATCATCTCCTTCATGGATCCTCACTGGGATGAGGTCTTTGGTATGTAGGAAGCAATTCAGGTACCTAAAAAAAAGGTATATCTGATATGCATACAACTATAAATATCTAATGCCATTTTGCCTTTCTTTTTTTTGTTGTAGTGTGGACGTCTTTGATATCTTAGGGTTAAGCTGGCGGCAGACACCTATTTTTAGTAATCTCATTTTCCCCCTCAGTGTTGAAGAACTCTCACTGACCAAGGTAATTGTTTTGGAGAGCTACTAAAATTTTTATACAGCACAGTCTGAATCCAGTGAGCTAAAAATTCAAGGATTACTTTAGTGATGTTTAAATAATTTGAAATTCTGAATTCTTTGTGAGGAAGATCCTTAAAAGAGAGCATTATGAAAAGAATGTCTCTATAGACATAATAAAATATTGCATTAGTCAGACCTTTTCCTAGAGGAAGTAAAAACAGTCTTTCTTGGTTAGAGTCTTGGAGATCTGTTTCTCATAATATGATATTTAGGAGCAGCTATGAAATGTCAATATTAATGCTTGTATCATTCTAATTTTACAGACAAAAAGAAAAAAACCCTGCACCACAAAACTTGATATTTTTCTCTTTATCTCGTATTTGACTGAGAAAGTAATGTGCCTGATAGCAGTGTGAAACACAAGTGCATAGTCTCAACAAAAGATTCTTGAGAATTTCATATAAAAGCAAATGGCCCCTAAATTACTGGTCTGGGCTTCTCAGATATGGGATTGGGTCGGTCCTTTTGTGCAAAACCTTTTGCTTCTGGACAGAGGGCTTTACTCTCTGGTTTGGACCTGTAATGGTGGAATCCTTGAGTTGCACTGGAGTGTGCATCAAAAAGTTGGTGAAAGAAGAGGTGTCGATATCACACATTTACTGTCCACTGTTTTCTCTGTGCAAGTTTTCTCTACCTGCATGTATTTCAGAACACTGAGGGGTAGTCTTTATAATTTCAAGCAAACAACTGAGTTTTAACTAAGTGATTCCACATGCTGGCTGAGAAAGACTCTTTATATTGGCCCTTCAGTGCACTAAACCTACAAATCATGTTTCTAAGACCTTTTCTTTCTATTTTTGACCTATCACTTTAAATTCAATGTATCTATTTTAGCTGCAATTTAAAACAAATTGTCCCACAGTCTGATGAAGACTACTTACTTTCAGTGCCAGAAAAGGGCATATGTCACAAGAAATAGTCTGCACACGAACTTCACTGTTGCTTATTTGACAGATGACCTTGATGTGAATCTCCACTGGGGGCTGAGGCTGCTTATGTCCATGTTTGGTTCAGGTTCTCTTGTTGCTATTTCCTTCAACTAGGGCAAAGATACAAAGTTCCTCTAATTTTTATCTCAGCGCTTCTCAGCATCATCCAGAAAGAACAACTTAGTTTTTAAAAGGAAGGAATCTGAAACCAAAACTCCCATTTGGCGTTCACTCATTTTCAGTGTTTAACAAACACCCAATATCCAGATACCTCAGTCTGTACTAAAATAGACTGAGACTCATGAAGTGCAAAGAGACTGAGGAAGCTACTGTATATGCCCATTACCTGGCTATCTCCCTAAAATACTAGCAAAAGAAGAGGTTGTTATTAGTATGTATACAATCTTTGGGTCCCACATGTTTCTCAATTCAAGGCATAACCATGGAATAATATTAAAATGAATTATAGTTATTTAGTCCAATACAGAGAAGTGAACCAATTCTTTAAGATACAAATTCCAGTGTCCCTTCTGCCTCGGGCATCATGGGACATTGAGGGACTGAAAAATTAAGTTCAGCAGACCCATGGAGGATGAGAATGATTGTGTTGCTGTGGGGTCACAAATCATGGCTGTGGACCAAGAAGAATATAATTGAGTTTTCACTATGAAGCCACTGAAAATACTTCATATAAAAAGTTCTATGTATTCTCCTTCCTTTTTCCTATCCCTCTGTGCTCTCTGCCTTTAGACTGTCAACACTTATGAGTAAGTAAAACGCTTCTGAATATTTTGATGCAAATTGACAACACTCTGACTTAAATTTAAATTAACTCACATAATAGCTAAGATATTTTTTTAGTTTGAAGGCGTGAGCAATGCAAATAATAGAGAAACACGTCTTAATTCATTGTTTCATGTCATAAATGTCTTATTATTTGTATGCCAATGACACCTATAAACTGAAGATATAAGTATATATTCATATAAGTGTGTGTCTCACCTATAAGCAGGCCAGAGAGATTAAATATGCTGTTTTATTCTAATCATAGTGAGTTTATGTCTTTTTGGGGAAAAAATATTCTTTTCATACACTAAAATGGTTTTTAAAAAACTTTCCCATTTTCTAAATGTTCAAGAATCTTGAGTTACATTATATTTTTGCTAATTTTTAAGGACATCCACATTTTCCACAATGTTTTAGCATGCTTTTCTATGATACTGTGTGTATGGTATTTCAAACTGGGATGACAACACTATGGATACATTCAGTGGCTGCTTAAAACTTTATCTAGACAACATCTCAAAATGATGCACTTCACAATATTGAAAAGGAGTTACAGAGTCTGAGTGGGCTTCTTAGAGAGCCACTGATGGGACTAAAATACCTTTTTAAAAACTACCTTTAAAGCAAGCATATATGGCACTTTCCTAATGCTTTATATATTGCTGCTAAGCTTTTATTACAGAGGTAGAAAATAATATAGTTTTCTTTGTTTATTAGTGTTTACTCTGTTTCCATTTTGTTGCATACTTGTGCCATGATTCAGCCCCTAGAAACAGACATATTCTTCTGGGCTTCTAATGCTCTAATGTCTTGGCTCTCACAGCAAACAAACTTATTTAGCACCAAGTTGCCCTACCTACAAAAATAATTTCTGAAGGTTTTGTGAGTTGGAGTTGCATTAATCTGAATGATAGGTTCTCCTCAGCCTGCTTAGCATTATACCTCATTCAATAGACAGTTTAATGGATGATCCACAGCAGTACATTACATTTTTGACCTCTGGGAATTAATCTGCACAGCTCAAGATTTGGGACTGGATTTGGTGGCTGAAATCCAAAAGCTTTTTCCTTTTTTTAAGTACCAAACATTGCTTCTTGCCAAGTGGGATCATTTTCCCATCTGTTGAAGGGTTTTCTGCCCTTGGTAACAATATTAAGTTTTTCTGGCTCCTTTAGGCTCACATTGGTATGAAAGAGAAGTAACAGAATTTAGCAGTAATGTCAGTAAGCAACTGAAGTCAAAGGCATCAGGGAATCAGACCTGTAGGTGTGAAGGACCAAAAGAAGGCCTGTCTGCATCTGGAGTAGCTTAATATAACCTCCATTGTTTCCACCTCCTTTTAATAGGTGATGCCTCATTTAAAAGTGGTTGAGAACTGTTTTTCTGTGATGCTTTCTTGACAAACACACCATCAGCCTTTGCAAAGCTGGGAGAGGAACAAGCTGTGACGGGAGCCTTTGAGAGCAGTGTTTATGTCGTACCCCTAAGGACTCCTGAGTGTCACCCCTCAGTTTGCAGTGCAGAGTGTGCCAGGGACACAGCATGATGTGCCCTTTCATACTGCCCAATACTGCAGCCTGATAAGCCCTGACCTTCACGAGTGACAATGTGAGCACAAGGAGAACAGGCTGTGCATGGGATGGACTGGTGACAGCCAAGCTCAGCCAGGCACAGCTGGCTGCCCCAGAGGTGGCTTGCCCTGGGACACCAGGCACACCAAGCTGGCCTGCTGGGAGTTACTGAGCTGCTGAACTGAGTACTGGGCTTACCACAATGCAGTCCTGAAAAACTATTTTATCTTGGATCCTCAGAGTTTAAATCTCCACTGTGGTAAAATATGCATTAAAAAGGGCTAATGTGCATAAATATGGATATATCAAATATAATAGATATGTATTAGTACATGAAACGTACAGGCTCCAAAGAAATTACTCCAGCAGTTATTCACCAATAACTGGAAAATGTATTTAAAGAATCATTTTGTGTGGCTATTTTTGTCACAACACATTTCAGAACAGCTGTCATAACACTGGGAATTTACTTCCAAAAATATATTCCAAAAAGTCCCCTTTATCTGGCAGCAAAAGGCTTAAAAGCAGAGACTACAGTGCACAGAGCAATATTCCAAATGCACATGATATAAAAAAAAAAAACAAACCAACAAACTTCTGGTTATTACTGGGTTAATCAGAACTCTTCTGGAAAGTACCAAAAATTGCATGTAGCTGTTTCAAAAATCACAGGGATATTTTGAACATTTCCACTGGGTCAAAGCAAAAATAACTATACATCCTTTTTAGGTGATTGTATTCAGAAGACTGGTCTTGCTAGAGTGACTTAACACATCCATTACTGCAATTATAATTTAGTGATAATTACTCTGTAGAATTCCAGTGTTCTATTACCACAAGTGAGGGCCCATGGAGAAAAACAGTGTCCAGCATCTCCAGGGCCTTGGAATGAGTGCCTGTGATTTTATAATTTCCAGACTCACTACACTTAGTTTGGGAGAGGCTATACATGCATTATGTAGGTTAAGAGCCCTCTCTTTGCTGATTAAAATGAAGCACTGTCATTGACTTATCAGATCCAATATGTCTAATTAACATGGAAAATATGTTTGACCTACACTGCTTAAGATAGATGACTTCCTTACACAAGTTATAAACACTTGTAGGCATTAAGCCAAAGCTTAAAAGCAATTTGTGTATTATGAAAATCTACTTAAGATTCCCTTCAAACAGAACAAATCAAAACAAAACAAAAAAATAAAACCAGAAAACAAACAACCTCCTCACACAATTCATATCTTCAGTGTCAGAATATCAACCCTCTGTAATCAGAATGTGACCAAATCCATGCTGACACACTACTGGGAGGATGCAGCCATCAATGCTCCAGAGATCATGGTCAGTGCAGTTCTTCAGAGAGACCTATTTTAGGACTGAGAAGGCACAAATATGAGTTATCAAAACCTTTCTTCTTTTCATGCTTTGGTCTTTCAGTGTGACGGTCAAGGCATAAGAAGCATTACATTTGTCCATAAACAGAGCTAAAGATATGAATACTGCAAGGGATATGCTACTTCTCTAACATGTCCTTCTGGCTGTGACACTAACCAGTTTTGAACCAAGCAAAGGCACAAACTGGATCACAAAACTATCTGTAACTGCTTTCACAAGAACACAAATCAGCCAAGTACTTGATTTGTCACTTTCTTTGTTTTTCCACGAGGAGCTGGGACCTGGCTGAATACCTTCACTTTCCACCCTGTGCCTCTAGGAAGGAGGTGGGCGAGGAGGACATGCTTGTCAGCCTATCTGACATAATCTGTGGTCTGGTTTTGCCCATCCTTGAAACTGAGAAAGATTGGAAGTTACCACTGCTTCCCAGCTCTTGCAGGCACAGCTGCTTGTTCACAAGGCAGGAACTACACGGGAGGAAGAGGAAGGACTCTTCCTATCATGGCAGATGGGGTAGAGGTATAAGGTTAACAAAGGAGAAGGGTTGAAAGAAAAGAGCTACTGCTTTTAGTGATAGTCACCCAAAATCTGACTGAGTCTTTTCATCATGCCCTCATCTTCACCTCAAGGGAGGATCTGTTTTGCTGTCTTTATAAATTTGGCCACCCCAAGTGGGATGTTGATGTTCTCATTGTGTTAAAAGTCACCCTTGTCTGCACTGATAGAGAGATCTAAGACAGTTCTGCAACAGACCTTGATTTCCAAAAAAATATTGAGCTACAACACTTAAAGGGCCTTCAGGTTATCCAAAAATAACTAATAATTTTTTTTCAGATGTTGACATGCCTTTGTTCAATGACAGATTTCTGGAGGCAAATGTTACAGAGTAAACTAATGAGCCATTTCTTGCAACACTTTCAGTTTGGGTTCAAACCGGAAAGCACGGATCCAAGTTCTGCTGCCTTGGGGATATTTTTCAATGTGAGGTTTGGATCCAGCCCACTATAAAGAGCCACTATACATGCAAAATTTTGAGATTGCTGTAGGTTTGGACTCTATCCACTGTTAAAGTTCAAAAGGTTTTGTCTGGCTATTTTGACGTGGGCTTATCTCCATTTTAGTTTTGGAAACAAAAAAGCCCCAAATACACATATGAAAGAAAATCCCCTCGCAAATATACAACTTGCCTATCATATTCAGGAACAATTTTAGGACTCTCAGTCCTCCAGGTAGTTACTTAGGCACCAACACCCATTGTTTTCAGTAGACTCCATGTGTAAATAATTATGCACCTGGGAACAACCATTTGCAGGATCAGGCTGTTGTAAAATAACATGCTGATGAAAACTTAAAAGGCAGCTGTAACACTCAATTGGATTGGTGTAGACTGTTAGCAGAGGCTGTCTGGATGCAGGCTATTGTCACCCTCATTTCAGGAAGCAATTTTAAAAAAATGACATTTTTTGCCCTTCATTTCCAGGGCATCTCCTGCTCCCCCTTCCTGGAGGAGACAGTTTGCAAGTGCATGTTAGCAAATTCAAATGCTACAAATGAATTTTACAGTCCTCAGTGCTGGTTATTCTCGCCTCATGAATCCAGAAGTGTCTATGAATCTGAAGGATTGTTTTGGGGGGATGATCTCATCTCCCAGCTTTACATATTCTCTAGTTTCGTTTTCCCCTGCAACTCATTCCATGCAGTCAGCTAGCAAGCCAGACTTTCCAGAAAAGGACAAACTGCTATTGCTTTTTGTCCTGTTTCTTTATGTTTGCTGCTTGTGTTTGTCATCTTGCTGTGAGCAAATAATTTTTGTCCAGGGATAGTAGTTATTTCTTATGTTTTTTAATATTTAATTTTTTTTATGTTGTCAAAAGCAGTTTTTCTATTCCACAGATCAAATAAATCCCAGTTTTCAGAAATGATACAAGGAAAGCTTCAGCTTCACAAGCACAGCTGCAAATGAAGCTTTAATTTCCACTTTAGAAAAAGGGCTGAAAATGTCTAGCCAGTGAAAATGCAGTAAATTTGAGAGGTCAGAGCAATAGAGAGCATGTCTGTCTTCCACAGGGTATAACATATAATGTTAGGAAACATTCCCATGAAGCATATTGTATGTGGTGTGTGACCAAACATGTTTCTATTTCTATCACAGAGATAGTGGAAAGTGAACAATACTCTTTCCTTTTGTTATTAAATCCTTTCTGGCTGAGTGTTTTACCATCTTTAATTATTTCATTTTTTTTTCTGGTGAGAGATTTTTTTAAATGGTATGAGTTTTTTCAAACATTTTCTGTGTGAAGCTCAAGAAAACTTTGCAGATGTCAGGAACTAGTTCTGGAAGTTCAGAACAGTTGATGGATCAATTGTAAAAGACCATAATGAGAGTTACAAAAAAATCTCCTCAACACTTCCCTATAGCCCAAATTTCATATTCCTGTTCCAAAGCATGAATGTCAGAAAGCTTCTCAACAAGTTCATCAGACCTTATTTCACAGGAACAAAACAACACTTTTCCTCCCGAGAGCTTTTCTTGGAAAGAAACACAATATTTGTTAGTTTGAAAAAAAAACCCCAGAAGTGGGTCATAGGAAAGCAAAAAAAAAAACCCATGGAAAATTACAGCCCCAAATGGTTAAAGATTTACAAGTATAAAGGCAGGTGGCCAGAGGCTCAGATCCTGGAGTATGTTAATGCAGTTTCAGTAATATGTGGTATTATTAGCTCAGCCTGTAACTGGTATTCTTATGGGATGTCAAATATGGGATGTTACGGAAATATTTAATTATATAATAAATGGGCTTCTCTGAACTAAATCTCTCAACCTTTTGCCGCTGACTCATCAGTTGTTTCTGAAACGCTGTGTCTCTGACATTGCTACAGAGACTGCCAAAAGCTGGATCAACTGGTGCCAGCTGGTATTTGTGATACAAATGTATTCCCAAAGGGCATTTGCTTTATTTTAGTTTTCACTATACCCCAGTTATGCACTCGTTCAGGTTGTCTGTTTTGTGCACTTAAGGGCAATGCAGTTCAGGAGGGTTTTGAAAAGAAGTGTCTCAAAAGTCAAGATAAATAATTACATTAAGAAAACATTATCTGGAAATTTTGCTGTGGCTTTTTACCTACATTTAATAATGAACCAAGAAACCTCCAAAAAAACTAAAAACCCAACCAACCCCAACAACCATAACGATAGTTTTGTTTAATTATAACACAGCAAAGGTACACAAACTATTTTAATGCTGATTTTGCAGACAACAGAGCATACAATAGTATTCCATCCTATTATATTATGAAAAGCCTGTCTGCTTGTTCTCTCACTCAGTTTAGATCAGTTTGGAAAAGGATAGAAGAAACAGAAATTGTAAGACCTATAGTACATCTGAGCATCCTTCTAAAAACTGTCAACATATAACTGGAATTATCTTCAAGGTCAAATGACTCAGAGGCACACACTTTTAATGACTGCCAGACGAAAAAGAGTAAATGACACAACATTATGACTGTGCTGAAAAGAAATAACGCTTAATTTTACAATCAGTCTGTGGGATTCATTGTCACAGAACGCCAAAACTTCATACAGGTTAAAAAACAGAGTCATTCATGCAGGAAAGAAAAGTCCAGCAAGAGCTACAAAATCTAAGAGTAAAAACTGTACCTCAAGAACTCCTTAATGCCATGATGTAAGGAGAATGTTGTGTGAGAAATATCCCTAGCATGCTTCTTCTGCTCTTACACAGGAGCAGGAGAGGTGAGGGTGCTTACCTTCCCAGCACTACTGGTGCAAGTGGTGTAAAACAGTTCCTGTGAGCCAAAGAGGCTCCATTGCTCATGTTTGTGTTAGTGCAAAAAGAAGAGAGAGGGAAACCATTTGCATAGTAAAGTCACTGGTGTGTTTCTTACTTGTTCTTCTATCCCATTTTCCTAGATTAAATATACCAAGGTCTCTTGGCCTTTCTATGGTGCCAGTCTAAACACCCTAGTGATGGAAAATACTTCATTACCTCCTTTCAGTTTGTACCTGTATCATCCTATTACAGTTCCTGGTTCTACTTCTGTTGGTATTTTATTGCTAGCTAGGCTCCTACAACAGGAGATATACACAGACCACATCAAAGAACAAAATGTTACTTGCAAGTGGGAACTGCAACTCTAACCGTAGCAATGACTTTTCTAACATCTGTTGTTTTCCAAAGCATGCTGTGCATTTTTTACCCTACCTATCTGTGAGCAGAGATTGCTTTTTCCTGAAAATTCCTGCACCAAAACAAAGACAGCAACTTTCAAAACAACCCAACAAAAGGACAATAATAGGAGATTCATGGATGGGTCTGCATTGGTGTTTTTCAGAGACTGCAATGTGTTGTGCAGCTCATCACCAGGGCTCATTTTTTCCCATTTCTTCCCCATGCTGTTTGCCTGGCTCCCATGCCCACACAGGCCCAATGGACATGCTCAAATAAAAATCGAGGGCACAGCACTGATGAACAACTGCTACTTTTTATTTTGCCATCTGATCACAGTAGTAGTTTAGCTACTACTAGTAGTAGTTTAGCTACTACTGTATACTGTTTTATGCCAGTCCTTAACAAAGAAATCCAATCAACAACATTCATTCTGCACATTGCCTAGCTGGCCATGTCTTTGATGAAATAGCTGACCCTGTATTTCTGAGAGAAGTTATTTTCAGTAATAAATATCCCATTTTTCTGGTAGCTGGGGAATTGGAATTGAAATGATTTATTTCTCTGGAAACAAGTAATGGTTGATAGGCAAAGATTTGAGGTTAATATTTAAAATTTCAAATCTACTTTTGCTGCAGTCTTTTCCAAATCTTGCTGACTATTATCTTGGTGTTCAAATGTGTTTTATGTAGTCTCCTCACACTCCCAAGTAGTTCTGTTGCATTTTTGTGACTAAGTGTTGCCATTCATTGCTTGAAGTAGGTAACAAGAATTGTGCATTCCTTCAAATAGAGGAACATCCCCAAAGGCTTACTTCAAGTTCTGGTTTGGATTTAAAGCCAAAGTTTAAAATCCGATTATTGCATCTTCTTTTTAAACGTGCTTTTAAGTCTGTTCGCATGTGGAAAATATTTTCAGTTAGAAAAACAGAGTTAATATATTTATTCCTACAAACTGAATGTGTGGCACGTGGTACAAGAAGCCTTCACATGTATGAAAGCTATCCATATGAGTTTTATTGCTCCTGCTGTTTCTTATGTGAGTCTGCTGCTGATGTGGCTAAATAAAATTTGGCCCATCCATTGCTGAGCAACAGACAAGGATGTATGAATGCATATCCCTTCCCATAGGCTCATAGAAGACCCTTCCTCTAACCACTGTTATTCACTTAAGGACCACATTTTACTTATTTTTGTTGTTGGGGTTTTTTTTGTTGGGTTTTTGGGTTTTTTGGGGGTTTTTTGAAGGTGGTTTTGTTGTTGTTTGTTGTTGTTTTGGTTTTTTATTGTTTCTTTTCCCTCTGTGTCCTTGACGTCGGTTTGTTAAAGAGTCTGTTACTGTACATGGTATTGGCCAAATTCTTAGCCCATTTTAGAAACTGCAAACTTCATTTCATTCCTTGGGGGTATATGGAGCTGCTTCAAATTTATGGCAGTAAAAGGAAGATGAGCATTCTGCCTTCAATGCTCATCTGTTCTGTATCAACTCCCTGAATTTGCAGAAAAAGGTCTTAAATGAACGTTCAGGTAACTGAATGCTATTGACTCTGTTAAGAAAGATTATTATCATTATTGTTGTTGTTGAAAGTTACTATTCCTTATTATTATTTGAGTAAATAGAGTTAAACTGAGGAGGACATGGTCACATGCTCTTTTAGGCTACTGACTTCAGAAAACCTGGTAAGTGGATTAAGGCAGAGTAAGCAAGCAGAGTGCTAGGACTGGTGCTAGGGGGAATTCAAGGTCAGGTCTGTTTTGATGAGTTCATTTTGGTTCCTTCAGTCATCCTCACCGTGGGTGGTAACTGAGTTCCCCTAAGTGTTTACAGTTGAAGTCATCTTAAGACAGGTGGATTTACTTTGAGTCCTGCCAATTTCATATTTATTTACCTTGAATTCCACCATAGCCCAAATTGTCCTGCTGTTCCCTTATGAGGATAGATACTTGCCAGAAACCTCCCCTTCTAGTATCTCTGTTGGAGATTTCCTACACTTAAAAGGTGTTGCATATTGACTCCTGGATTATTTAGTAAAAAAACCCAAAACCCACAACCACAAACCAAAAACAAATAAACAAACTCAAACAAAAAAACCCAAACCAAAACAAACAACAACAACAAAAAAGCCAGTAAACCCCCAAAGTTTGGGCTTATCTGTATAGGGTAGTTCTCATGTGGGGAATCAAATCTCTCAAACAAGATGATCAGTTGCTACCCAGTAGTGAGTGCAGTCTGCATTGCCAGGTGTGTTGCAGTGGCAGCTTTATCTGTATTAGGTGAGACTTCCCAAACTTTGAAGAATGTGGTTCTGCAGGACACTTAAGTATGTCCACAATTCATGGGTACTGATGAACTACCTGCTAAATGTCTCCTAATTACTGTAAGTACATACAGAAGACTATCCTACATGACCATTTCTTCAGCTGCAGTTTCTACCATCTCTCCAGCCTGTCCATGGTCTCCTGTCAGCCCGTTGTTCCTACCTCTGTGGGAGAAGCCCTGAGCCCAGGCAATTACTGACTAAGTGCACTGGAAGAGCACACAGGCACAAACTTCATACCCAGCTACACCACATCTATAACCACAGGGTAAACTTGAATTCAATCCTTCTGTCACATTTACAACTTGAATTTCAAAGCCCTTGCCACACATGAAAGAAAGTGCTTATTACAGGATTTCTGGTAGTTTCTTAGGGCTGCATTATGGCTTCTCTGATGGAGTTTGTGTAGACAAAAGAAATGATGAGCAGCTCTGCAAGGGACTGTTTTGATACAGTTGGGAATTTTAGCTGTCTTTGTATTAAAATTTGGAGATGGCTCCTACAAATTCTTCTCACTGCCTAGAAGTTAGGCAAAGAAGAGAAAGGCAGTTAAGCTTTAGAGAAGAAGAAAGACAATTAAAAAAAAAAAAACAAAACAGGCAGAGATTAGAAAATAACAGAAACACCATTTGAGAGAAAATGAAAACAGTTGCTACATGACTTGAAGGCATTTCAGCTTCTCAACTGGTTGCACGTGTAGACAGCTTTGACACAAATATTTGCATGCTCAGATTTATAACAAAATGTACCCAAAGGGGTGACAGGCATTACTGTAGACCCAGGGACTGAGGTAACCCAGCCAAAATAGCAGAAACACAAGGCATTCTGGGAGCACATGAGGAGAACATGTGCACAGCCGTGCTTACCCACTTTCCCATCTACACAGAAACATGCTCACGTGTAATTCGAGTGTATGTGCCCTGGTATCTTTCCCAAGCACCTCACACTTTAGATTATATATATATATATATATATACACCTATGTGTATGTATGAATGTAAATGTAGGTACTTATGCATTTATTGTACATGTATATTCACGTTTCATGTCTGGCATTGGTGTATTTCCTGAAATGTATCCCTCTTGGACCTGGAGTACCTCTTATTGTGTGGCAGGGACAGCCGTGGCCACCAGTATTCAGCCACAGCTGCATGTGGTGCTCTTCTTTCACCAAACAGTACCCAAGGGAGAGCAAGGCTGCCATGCATTTCTGCCTCCAAGCATGAAAAATCCCCCCACTTTGTGCTGGGGCTGGGGTCAGCTGAGAGCCATCAGCCGGGAAATTTGGAATAGTGTGTATAATTTGAGGACATTTAAAATAATTTAAACCCCTAAAACATGCAGGATGGAAAGTGACTTTATATACTGGATGTGTACGTGATCCATGGCTTGCAGCACACAAGTGGCTGGGTGTCTGCAGGGTGAGGAGCGCTCGGAAAAGCTGGCGCGGGGCTGGAGGTGGGCCAGGCACTCCTGGGGGAGTGTTTGAGTCTGGGGGCTTGGCACAGCACCACGGCCAGGGCTGTGCCAGACTCAAAGCACAGCTCCATGCTCAGCTGCCCCAACCACTGAGCCTTCTAAATCTGGAGTTTTGTTCCAGGGCTGTCTCTTGTAATGATGGGAAGATTATCTGCTGTGGTTTATGCATGTTTTCCTATGACACAAAAATGGATTTTTGTAATTCTGTAGATTGTTTCTGTTTCTCTTTTTGTTCTGGTCTTTTGGCTTCTTCTCTTGTCTGTTTGCTTTTTTTTTTTTTTT
>VXAC01007212.1:1327560-1477160 GCA_013399225.1 Rhipidura dahli
TTTTGTTGTTGTATATATCTCTCTTTTCCCCTTCATGCTTTTTCATTTTCTCTTTTTTTTCCTTTGCCTTGCTACCATAAGGGTTGAAATGAGTGAGACTCCTAATACTTACACCCTGAATTTGAGGTCACTTAGTAAAATACGTACTGAGCCTCAGCGTCTGGTCTGTTAAAAAATTTCCCTATCATGAGAAGGATTTAAAGCACAGATGTCAGTGTGATGTTTATTAAACTTGCTCTTGAAAAATTTAAGATCAATGTAAACATTAGTCACCTACAGGCTAAGTTTGGCTTGCAATTTATTTCATGAAAAGTTACCTTAAAAGAAAGTTGGGTTGATTTCATTTCACCTTGCTTAAATCATCTAGATGATGTGTAGATGTTTACTCCAAGCTTGTCCCCACAGCCTCCTTTTATGACTGACACAGTGAAATAGGCACATTCTTCCTGAGATTTATTAGGCTGATTTCAAACGAAGAAATTGCGCTCTAGAAGATCTGGACTTTTGCATGACTTGCTCCAAGATGACTTTTTCTACTAAGTATTATAGCTGCACCAAACAGAAATTGAAGGATATCCGTAGTTTGAAATCCAGTCCTTAAAAATGAGTTATAAAATAGAATTAAAAAATCTGCATCGATCCAATTACCCTCATATGGTTTGATTATTTAACACTGGCTGACAATAAATTCTAAATTGTCTTTTTGGATTCCAGCATCAGCTACAGAAAGATACCATCTTTCTCTTAACTCTTTCTTGCTGTAAAGAAATATATTTGGGTTCATTATGTTCACTGAAAAAAACTCTAACCTATCAAGCATCAATTTCCTGTAATTCAGATTCACTTATGTATTAAAAATCTTAATTGAATAATTATTTACAGTGATTCATATTTGTAGATTTTTGTTTAATTAACTTCTAACTCTTCTTAGTAGAACAAGCTCCTGGAATCTCTCACTGAAAACAAAGTAGGTTATATTAAGAGGTGTGATCATCAATAGCTCTTTCTAACCAGTGGTTAGACTGACATCTGTCAGGAATCATTAATTTCTTTTTTGCTTGACATTCTTGCTTCTATTTTCCTAAAATTTTTCTTGAGTAAAATTTTCTTATAAATAAAATCCATACTTTTTTGTCAAGTTTATGAATGCACTTCCTAAGGAAGACATGGAAATCAGCTAAATCACTCTCTAAAGAAAAAAAAGAGATTTAAACCCAAATGCTCCAACATATATATATATACATACACAAGAAAAGCTCTGCTTGTGGTTGGAGCTGAGAACCTTTTGGTTGCCATGATAGTTTAAAACTATTAAACTTTCTTCAAAGCTTTAAAAAATGCTGACTTTTCCCAAGTATATCACAAATGGTGTCTGCTCTGGCCCTGTGTTTGGCCACGGTGAACTCGTGGTGCCTGCTGTTGGACAGTTTCAGTCCAGCTCCAGCACTGGGATGAGAATGTGCTGCCCCATGGTGACACTCCCTGGAGAGCCCCCCGCCCGCTGGGGCAGGCAGCTCCAGTGACATCCTGGGCTGCACTGTGGGATGCAGGCAAGGAGAGCTTTTGGCTCACTTTTGGTCTCTGAGATGGAAATTTAATGTCCTTCAGCAGCACCCCTGTGTGACATGCTAAAGATGCCCTGATCATTAGAGCTGGTTGAAAATTTTCCAGTGGAACACTCCTCTTTTGGAAAATGCTGATTTTACAGAATTGAAACATTTCACAGGAACATGTTGATTCCATTGAAAGTTTCAATGGAAAGCAGGCAGGCAGGCTGTCCAGGAAGCCTGCACTCCTGGTTGCATGCCAGCCTAGGCTCCCCAGGCTCCCTTCTCCCCAGGCAGCTGCTCCTTCAGTTTCCTGACACCCTGACCAGGACTCTGCCTCAGCAATGGGGTGGCTGGAGGGAAGGAAATGTAAAGTGCAGACGCACTGGTCCCCTCACAATCACTTCTTTCCAGAAGAGAAAGTCTATTCTCTAGGCTGCTCTACCAGCACAGTGATACTGACAGTATGTGCTTTATTTTTGCTTGCACATCACATAATTACAAATATAATCCCAGGCAGAAAGTATTCAGTATATTCACACTGAAGTAATGATGTGGCTGTTAGTGCCTGAAGCATTTATTCCCTACGATAAGCACCAGAAAAAGGACATATTCACTGTGCAGACTGTCATGATGGTGAAAACAATTCACATTTTATCTCTGGACATACACAGAATTGTCCCAGTAGAAACACACCAAACAAAAGAAGTATCTGTCAAAATTTCTGTATGTATATATATGTGTGTGTGTGTATTCACATTCTTTGTTTATTTATTTATTATATATTTATTGTCAAATTTGCTCAGGTGAGTGTAACTAACCTCATTTTTTCTTGACAAGCTTAGAAACCAGATTTAAGAGGAAAATAAAAAGTGTTTGTTTAGAAATGTCTTCTATATATTTTAATAGACACCATAGGAATTTCTAAGCCCAGCTGAAAGAACCTTTCATATATTTTGGTTAATATGCATGTTGAGCTTTGTTGTTATGGCCATAACCTGAGCTTAGAATTCTGTTTTGGGGCATGTATGGCATGACAGACACCTGTAGAAGTCATCACTGTCTCATCACTGCTCACATATACCTTAGAGTGTGTCTTCATGTAGATTCTACTGTCACGTGCAAGCTAATTGTCTCATTAGCTTTATATAGCCTGTAAAACTACTAACGTGGTACTCAGTGTTTCTGAAGTATTTTGGGTGATTTGGATTAAAGAAACAAACAAAAATGTCCCAATCTATGTTCTGTGTGTTACCACCTGTGGAGAAACACACAAGCTATCAGTTTTCATGTGCACATGCTTACAAGTTTTTGACTTGCATTGAGGTGTAACACTGCTGATCATTTCTGTGCTATTTCCTCAGATTTGGTAGGTGGCACACGTACAGTACACACAATCAGCAAATCAATAAATAATGAAACCTGCATATTTAGAGAAGTTTAACAAATAAGTGCTCATAATCAAAGTCAGTGTTGTGGGCTTTTTCTCCATGGTTTCACTGGCAGTCGTGCTTTTGATCTGCGAGCTGTTAGCAGCCATTGCACCACAGATGAAAGGAGTTAGAAAATTCCATATCATAATGCAGTTAGATCAGTAATTCATGGAGCAGGTAATTCACAATGACTTGCTGGTCCTTTGATTGCACACGGTTTATGACTATTAGCAGTTTCCCCTTTCAAACTTGTATGCTTCCATACTTCCTTTCTGACCTCTTTTTCATCATTTATAGTCCAATTTGGTAGTGAAAAAACATAACTGGTGCTCAAGTGCATGGCTGTCATTCAAACCTCAATGCGTTAGTGAGCGGTTTGACATTTGTGACTGAAAAAAAAAAAACCATTAAGCAGGTGTACAGAACACTAACCAGGTCCCTCGAACAATGCTTTATGGGATTCACAACTTGCCTCTAGGCTATAAACCTGATTCAGCCTGAGTTTTCAATGTAGATTTAATCTTGATATTTACACTCCAAATGTATCTTACATTAGGACATAATTGCAATGTAAATGATACAAACACATTTCAAATGGAAGGATATAGGAAGAGAAGTGTTACTGCAGGAGATTTGCAATGCTTTTCTTTGGGGTTTGACAATTATCTGTCCTCAATTTGTAAAATCAAGGGCTGCATCTTCAGCCTCAGTAAATTGGTTTGCTCAGAGGGGTCCTGGCTCTAACAGTTTTTTGCTACTCTTCTAAGGGAGTAAGGTTCAAATTAAAAAAAAAACCACACACACAAAAAAATGCTATTTAATCACTTTTAACATAGTCATCTGCTGTACAGGTGTGCACATATCACATTTTATTTCGGTTATACTTACCAGGTTTCTGGGAACTGATGTTGCGGCTTTACAAAGGTAGAGACATTTCTATAAGTTGGATAAATAACATCAGGTAAATATGTTAAAAGAAGTTACTGTTTTGTCTCTAAAGGACTAATATAATGTTGAAGTTGCTAAAAAATGGCACCTAAAAAGAACATTGCAAACAGTTGAGTAGTCAAGTAGGAATAAGAAACGTGAGTCTGAGAGCTAAACAGTTCTTTAAGGTGTACAATTAAAATAATATGTATATGAATATTATGAATAATATGAATAATATTCATATGTATATGAATATAGAAACTATGCCAAAGTTCTTCCATGGAATCCCTCCGAGCTTCCAGTAGGCAGTGGGTTAGGGACTTCCTTCACCAGAGGACATCCGGATCACAGTGCTTAACAGCCATTGATAGACATATCCTTCATGAATTAGTCTAATCTCCTTTTGAACCCTGCTATACTTTTGGCTTCTGCAGCATCCTGTGCTAAGGAGTTCCATGATTTAATTGTACATTGTAATGAAAAGTGCTTCCTCTTGTTTGCCTGAAAATTGCTGCTCAAAGTTGTTGGTGGAAGCATTTTCCTACTGTATCTCCTCCCTTTTGTTTAGAAGACAGAGGTGGTTAATCTGCTCAAAGCCTTATCCTTTTTGTTTCTTGTGATAAAAAAAATCCACAGCTAACAGAAGTTGGAGAATGACATTTTGTGGCTGCTTCAGTATCAAGGTGAATAGCAGAATATACAGATAATTCAACTGCAAATACTCTGATATTGTGCCTGTGGTTGTGAATTTTGAAACAGGAGTAACATAGGAAGGCTCTGATGAATGTTTTCAACACATGTGCACACACACACGTACGTACATTATCAGACTGTTTCTAAAGTGATGTGTGCTCATGCCCTTTGAGTAGCTTTTCTTTTTTCAGAAATGTAGAGAGATTTTGTGGGCAAAATGAGGCAGGTTCATGGAAAGTGTGGAAAAAGACCACACAGAAAACTGTTTGAAAAGTCAGCACTGGCAGCAGCTTGTGAGTAATAACAGCAAAAAGAAAATGGACATTTGCCTCCTTCTCACCTTCTCTTTTGCTTTGGACTGGCTTGCCAGGTGGTGTCCATGCCCTGTATGAAAAGTCCCATATCAACCACTGAAAATGTAAGATAACTTACGTATTTTGCTGCTTGTGTGATGCTATGAATTTAGTTTTGCCTTTTTTGGTTCTTGGAAAAGATGACAAAAGTTTTGCTCAACTTTGTGGGGAAAAAAAGTATGTTGTTTTAGGATTACAGCATATTGTTTTAGATCCAGATGAAGACTTCCCTCACGTTTGCCATTTCCTCTCACTATGAATAGAGAAAAAAAATAAGGAGAATGAAAAGAAAATAAACAACCAAATATATTAAATTTAAAATGAAAAAAGTTAAATGCACAAAAATATTTATATATTTTTCTAGAATAATTTTAAGATGAAACATGCGGCCTTGCTGAAACATGGCATTTTGACATTTTCTTATATAAATTATAAACAGAGTAGATTATTTTCCTAACATACTTTTTTGAAATATAAATTGTTTAGTCAGAATATTTTTTACTAAAGAATTTTATCCTTCCCTATCCAGATATTTTCTTCTGCTTCCTTTTGCATTTTGTTATTTCCTTTTTCTCTAAGTACCACTGATTTTCACTCACAGGCCTACAAAAGCATTCAACCTTGACTCCTGGTCTTTCTGTGTCAAAGCCTTGTTGAACAAGCTGGATGTAGCTCAGTAGGTATGGAACAAAACAAGCCAAATTATTTTTCTAAGTCGGAAAATAAGAGGAAAATAAGCCCCACATTTGTTTTATTCTTTTTATTTTTTGTCTCCTTACTTGTTTTCCTGCTTAAGAGGGCATAAACCCACTGACTGTTATTGTTAGGAGACCTTCAAAGCAAATACTATTTGTTTTGTTAATGTTGATACATTTCCTAGCATAGCAAGGCCCTAGTCCTTACTAACCATCGAGGCAATTCTGCAGAAGAGTAAAAGGATGAATAATTTTAGAGAGACCTTGGTGCTTTAGGCCTCACTCAACATTAAACCAGTTTTAGGGGCCTGAGGATGGTGTGTCAGAACTGGAACAGCTGAGTAATGGACTGCACAAAGATTGCATTAGCCCTCTACCCTGGGCTCCTTTTCTGTCCAAATTAACTCTTTTAGGCAGTGAAATGTCTGATAAATTCCAGCTATCCCAAGGGCTATAGGTTACTGACAAAGTACAGTTAAAATTTATCTCTTCATAAGAAAGAGGTCATCTTCAGGATATAAATTAGTGACATTCTATTGAGTCTACTTACTATTTATGTTACTTTATTGGATATTTTCTGGATTATCTTCTAATAGAAAGGAAAGTGGAGGTTTTCAATTAATTATGATTCAATGAATTAAAATCAAATTATTATAGCCTCACTGAAAGAAAAAAAAGTAAAAAACAAAATAAAAACTTTAATATTCTCCTTTTTCCTGCAAACTTATTCTCCAACTTTAAATGGTTTTGCAGGTTTGATGATGAATATATTGACAAATGTCTTTGAATCAGAATCTAGAGTTTCATATGTGAGAAAGAGCAGACTCTTCTGCAAAAAACCCTAAACTTGATAGGTGATGCTATTAGAAGCTTAACTTACAAAGCTTTTGAGGCATTTTTAAGAATTCAACTTAAAAAAAGCCAGTGTTTCAGCAAAATGGCTGATCTGATGTTGTAGTATGAAGACTACCAAGGCTATTATAAAATGGGAGTTGAAACAAAAAATAAACAGTGTCTTTTTTACATTTACTTGGTTTAAAAAAGCAGCTCTTGGAAACTGTTGGAAAAAAAATGCCCTGTAGCTTAGCAAGCTTAAAGAAAACAGTTTCTTAAATGTAGATTTATATTTTTGTTGTTGCTTTTCAGGGTAAAAAAACTCCACAAGGATTAGTCTTCTGTTCAAAATATCTGGCTGTTTCTTGCAGGTGTTTGGTTTTGAAAATGTTTGGGCAGAACACCAATAATTTGGTTTATAGATTACAGTGTTGCCCAGTTTCCTGCATGTTATTGCAATGTGGAACAATACCATTACAACACCCCACATCTGCTGTGAACCTTTTCTGGGCTTTTTTTTTGCCTTTTTATACTGTGTGTCTCTTCACAAAACATGTAAGTGTGTCTTGGCCAATTACTTCAGCTGTTTACCCAAGCAGCTATAGGACATCTCTTTCAAGATAGCTTACAGGCACATCACATTTCACCTTCCTGAAGGGGAAGAGGACAGGAAACTTAATTTTGAAGGTCAGCATTGCCAAAGCTTTCTGATTTCCATAAAGATGCCAGACAATGACATCACATCTACTGTGTGTTCCTATGCTTTACGGTGGGAACTTGGTTGCATGATGGAAATGTTGTGGAAGAATGACTGATCTTGACTTTCACCAGTGCTGTACTAGGCAAAAGTAACAAATGGTGTCATTGCTGAAGCCTGTGAAACAATATTTGTAGTCATAGTTGTAGCTGGAGCCAATGACAGAGGCACTGAACCAGAACCTACATAGAACCCAAACCTTGCCAAGGTCACGTGTTATTTTATTTATTTGTTTTAACTTGACTAAGTAGGATTTTGATCATTTAACCATTGCCTCTGTTCATAAGAGTCCTATGGGTTTATGAGGAAAAAACTCTTTGGTACTTTTAAATATGATTTCAATTAAATATTGTTATTCAGAACAAATGTTTTCACCTACTGCATAATGTAACTGCAATCTGTGCTTTTGCTTTCAAGTCTGTTATAGTGAACACAGGTTAAATGACCACATAAAATAATTAACAGTGGCCTTGTGTAAAAAATAAATACATTCAGAAATAAGACTGAAAAATTCTAATCTCTAGTGTACTTAACAAAAGCAGCATTCTGTTGGTCAAATTCTAAAATAGTGGCTTTTGAACCATGACTACAATAAGCTTCCCTAAAATTGGATGCAGGGCACTTGCTGCAGGGATGCGTTCTCAGCTGAATGGGGCGTGTTGGAAGTGATTATTTGTGTTTTTAATTCTATCATGGCAAGCGTTGTGACAAGTAGATACATTATTTTTCAGTTCCATTTCTCAGCCATTCATTCTGTATAAAGATGTGGCTGTGTTCTGCTCAACACCTGACACATGCTTCTCAAAAATGGCTCCATTTCAAAAATAAGTGAAGTGATCCCTGCACAGAAGGCCTAATGTACAAAATTATTGAACCCTCATGTTTCTGATGGAAGTCAGGGTGAGTTGTTGCTTAAAAACCCTTTCTGGACATTACCATCTTATAATGGCAATTGTTTGGGTAAAAAAAGGCTATATGGTATATATACATTATAACGTTTTTATTCTTTATGCTAAATCACAGTGAAACTCCAAATGAAAATAAAAGAACAAGGAATAACGCAACTTGTAAAATAAAGCTTTTGCTAAGTACTCTCAGTCTTCCCAGCTTTACTAGAAAAGCTGCCATGAGCCATCTTTTTAACAACTTTAGGAAATATTATGTTACAAAAGTTGCAAACATATTAAAGGCCCACTAAATGTTATGTCAAACTTAAAGGGTCTGACCTTTTTAACCTCAAAACTACAGACATTTTAACCAACCTGCATTCATAAAAGAAATATTGATAGACCCTTAACTCTTGTGAATCCAGTGATTACTGGTACAAAGAAAAGAAAAAACACATTCTGCAATAAGTTACAATAAATACATATACAATATAGCTTATAAATTTGTAAATTTTAGATTGGCATGATAGTTTTCTGTGTTTATCAACAACATTAAAAAAAAAAACCCAAAAAACAGTAAGCAAACCTGAAGTCCCACAAACCAATCAATAAAGTTTAAAAGTTCCAGTGAAGCTAACCTATAACAGGTCCTTGTTTGGAGAACATGCTCAAGAAACACATGTGCCTTTAAGAGGTCTTGAAAGAATTTACACCCATGGACCATTACCATTTCCAAACACCCTGCAGCTTTACCAGCCCAACATGTGCTGACTGTATATCACCATGACCCTTTCACTAAAGCTCTTTTGACTGGAGTGCTTTTAATACCCACTTTCTCAGCTGAGCTCAGGAGTGATTTGTTTTACATGCCACATTAATCCTTTCCACATTTTCTGGATGAGGCAACCACAATTCCACTTGTGAGGTGTTTCTAAAACATAGTTATAGGAATAAAGCAGCAGGGTCCCAGACTTGACAACTTCCCTTCGGGCAGCTGACAAAGTGGGCTATCGTGGCTGGTGTGGGAGCTAGCACTTGTGCCCGGCAGCGAGGGTGGCCTGCTCTCCATGGTTAGTTGGAGGCCCAATTATTGTTGGCAATTCAGCCACAATTAAAACCCTGTAGGGATCTAGGTAGATTTAATGTCCAATGAATGCTGATGCAGATTAATAAAACGCAGCTCGTCTTTTATAAGCTTAAGATGAAATGCAACAGAGAGAAACAGAACTGAAAGTATAAATCGCAGCTCCGTAAAACCCAAGAAGTTTATGCCTCACACCTACGTGATTGGAGGAAAAGAGCGTTTTATAAATGGGCAATTAGTGTTCAGTGTACTGGCTTTTATTACGTGGTAATTTTACAGTTTTCGCTTTAAAGACACCCAAAAAAGAAAATCAAAGGCCAAATGAATTTCTGTTGTATGCATTTATGAGCTTTCTGCATTTATAATGTTAGCTCAATGTTACTAATGTAGGGGTTTGAAAATTTAGTGTTGTCAACAAGGCTAACAGAGTGGACCAACCAATTATAAAACTGTTTTTCCATGTCAGCGCTGTGCACATTTTATTAACAAGTTAGTATTATACTCCATTTTTTATGTGTTAAATCGAACTGTACAAGTAACTGCAGAACAAAAATTATGTTTCTATGCAATTTAATTTATTGCTCTTCCCCCATAAATTTTACTTGCAAGTTCAATGAAGCTGAGCTGAACTATAAATTAGAGTGAGGTGAGTCTTATACATAACTTGATTTACTCTGGTAATTTCTGAAGGAAAGATCTGAATCCACATGCATGTCTACAATTGTCTTTACAGCAAGATGAAGCAACAGAATAAAAAAACAGTGGCTGATCAAGAGTTTTCTGTTAAAGGCTTTTATGTTCACGCACAAGGCTGTTCAACAAAACTTCAAATAAAAGAAGTAGCTTCATGAGCCATTCATGCTGTGTGGCAGGTGTCACCAGATGGTGCCATTACAATCTTCCAAATTATTTTTTCATGGTGCCATTACAATCTTCCAAATTATTTTTTCCTTTTTTTTTCCTTCTTTTATTTAAGCACGTAAATAAATATTTGCTCCCAGAATGATGTACTAATTTTTAAAATTTGCAATATTAGAATTGTGTGTGAAGGGAGCTGTGTTATTGGAAGGTGAGGTTGCTATTTGCTTTGATCTCATACTAAAATCTGTTCTTCAGGTGGAATTGTTGCTTGTAATCCCAATTTTACTGATGAGCTGAGTCTCTTTAACAAGGGGATTGCTTGCATACTATTTAATTTTCTCAGTTTCAGTACTTATTTATATGTGTTAATAAACCAAGTTATACTTAGAATATAGCCAGAGGCCACAGACTTGATATCCCCAATCTGTGAAGACACCTGCAATTTCTCTGCAGGGGGACAACAACGATGTCTACACAAATTCTCTTTCTTTAATTTGCAAGGAGATAATTGTTGATCTTTTAAGATATGCTAATTTCAAGGTATGCTAATTACCTGCAGCTGGATGGTGGGGGCACCCAGCATTTTTATGGGTCTCCTGGGCATCAAGTAGAACCTCTCTGCCAGCTTTGCCAGATGTCCCTGCTGACCACACTTCTTTGCAAGAAGACCCTGCTGACCACACTTTTTTGGATTTTTCTCTTTTCTGATTATATGCTGGTGGAGAGCTCAGAAATATCAGCACATCTTCTTCACTTTCTTTTTGAGAAAGTATTACAGATCTAGAAGCCCTGACCCTGAACTCACTCTTCCCCACCTTCATCTGACTGGCTATTTCAAATACTTCTCAAATCTCTTGGGCAAGGAGAAGTACAACTGAGCCACTGTTTGTTGCCATAAGGATATAGAGGGCAATGTGACATATTCAAGCAGTAAATTTTGCTGTCATTGAGGAGGTGTTGGATATAGTGAAGAAGCGAGAACATACCATCTGTGATCCTACCATGCTCATCATTTCCCCAGTACATGGACCATGTTCCAGTATCACATGTGACCTGAGCATGGACATTCACTCCAGCAGGGCAAAGCTGATATTTTGTACCAAAAGCCCAGGAGCACTCTGAGTCATTCTAACTTGTGTCTGAAGCTACGTCTAATGCTCTGCATTTGAAGGAGACTGCATGGGTAGAAGTAGTTTGCACTCCAAAAGGAAAAGGACCACCTTTCATGGAATAACCTGTCAGCTGGATATTGCCAGTCGTGCAGCAACCCCATTTCACAGAATTACAGAGTCATGGAATCATAGTTTGGGTTGGAAGGGACCATAAGTATCATGTAGTTCCAACCTACCTGCCATGGGCAGGGACGCCTTACACTGGATCAGGTGTCTCAGAGCCCCATCCAACTTGGCCTTGAACACTTCCAGGGATGGGGCATCCATAACTACTCTGGGCAACCTGTTCCAGTGCCTTACCACCCCCACAGTAAGTGATTTCTTCTAAGAATCTAATCTAAACCTACTCTCTTTCCATTTGAAGCCATTCCCTCTTCTCCTGCCACTACATGCTGTTGTAAGTAGTCTTGCTCCAGCTTTCCTGTAGGCTCCCTTCACGTATTGGAAGGCAGTTAGGTCACCCCAAAACTGTCTCTTTTCCAGGCTGAACAAAACCTATTTTTCTCAGCCTTTACTCACAGGAGAGGTGACCCATCCCTCTAATTAACTTGGTGGCCATAAATTTCCTGAAGGGTAACCTCTGTGGTACCCTCTAAAGACTCAACTCTTCCCAAACAGAAAAACAGCAAAGTTCTGATTCCTGTGGGGACAGAATAGACTGCATGGTTCTTGGATCAGGATGCTCCTTTACAGGAGTACATGTGCTACCCTGGACTTCCTTTGACAGGCTCCAGGCAGACTGGCCCAGCTCTGCAGGCCATGAGCACAGTGCAGTGATATTCTCTCCAAGCCAGTGGAGCTCTGGTCACAGGGCATTGTATCCACGCTGACCAGCCTGGCTCACTTGCTCAGCTTGCACAGAGCACTGAGCTGACACAGCATCAGTCTGTCTGCTCTCGGAGATGGCTGGTTCAACACAAGCCTGGCTCCTCCTGCCAGAGCACAGGCACTGCCCTCAGCCCTAAAGGGCTGGTGTGCACTGGTTTGACCACTCTACCTTTTCCCATATCTATACCTTTGGGTCTTGAGGAGTAATTCAACTTCCTGAATTTTCACAGACTTTTGTTTCTTTTTATTAAAGAGTCCCCATTCCACCAAAAAAGTGATTTTATATACATTGAGGGGAACAGCCTCCCACACTCCTCCCAATAAGTCAAACCTATTAAAATTATTGTAGCCACCTATACATGGTAACCTCACTTACTGTATGTCACAGAAAATTCTGAGCCGTGAATACTATCCAGAAAAATAGCTTTTCAAGATGACAGTCTAGATTGAACACAAGAAAACTTTTGATTCCTTTAGCAAGACAACTTCCTGAAGTTTTGAGTGTATGTGTTGTTGTTTTTTTTAATATCTACCCAAATTAGGAATAGTTTATTAAACAACTTTTCTGTAGAGCAAACAAAAATATACCTTTATCTGCTTGTTTTTGGAAATTATTACTTATGGGCTTGGATTGCTTTTCTTTTTATTGTTTTCAGTAGCCATTTAACGAGAGCTTTCTGATTGCTTGTACCTCAGGATACAGATTTTGACTGTAAAAAAGACAACATGAAAATAACAATCGTCGAGCTTTTTAAAAATCTCAGATTGCTTTTGATCACTTTCAATATCACATAACGTGCAAAATTCTTTTATATGCCAGTTCAAAAATCAACTCAGCTGTATTTTGTGTTGGTATATAATCTGAGCCACAAAAATTGCCTACTTCTCTTTTGCCTTTGGGCAATTTTTCAATCTTAGCTAAACCAAGTCCATAATGTACGCCTGCTGGCCAACATTCCAGGTAAATGAATAGCTTTTAAGGAAAAATTATGCTGTTTTTCAAAAGCTTGACATTTTTAAAATACAAGTCCAGAATTGAAACCTTCAATAATTTTTCCATGCCTATATGTTGCAAGCAGAAAAATGTTGCACAAATGAATACATCTGGGATTATTTTCAAGCTGTTATTTCCCACTAGGGAAAATATTTAGAAATAAGACTCAATTTTTTTTTCTGTGCAGAAACTACAAAGAGGCCAGCCATCTTGATGCTTTTCCAGATTTTTTTAATGGTTTTACTGATATTGTATAGTGACTTTACTGCCCTGTTTTGTATGCCCTTATATTCACCAATAGTAAGCATTTATGTTGGGTTTATTCCAGTTTTTAAATCTGTTTTGTGGCATTTATGACCTAAAGCTAATAAGGACATTCAGTATTTTCTTGTAAAATATTGAAAATACCTTTTACCATGAAAATAAAAGGGAAATGTTTTTAAAATTAAAAAAAAAAAAAAAAAGAAAAAAAAAAAGAAGAGGCTTAACCAAAGGCAGGAATGGAATGGCCCTTATTTTAAACTCAGGCTTTGCCATAGCAGTAAAGTGGTGTTTTCTAGGCATGAAGGAACTGGCAGAAACTCACCAAGCCCAAAAGGAGCCCAGCAGAGGTTTGGCAATATCCAGGTACAAGACTTTACTACTGAATTAGGTGAGGTGGAAAACTTTCAATGAAATGCATCTTGATAAAAATGTGAGTTGGTTGAAAATGAAGCTTTCCTGCAGAAAAGGGTTTGGATCCATTTTTGGACATTAAAAATCTGGAAGAATTTTTCATTGATCAAAACTGTCTATTTTTATTCTCTTTGTAAAATCATTTTCTGCTTCTCTGGCTTGAAATTACTTTGCCCTTTTGGAAAATGAACCAGATTGAATCATAAAACAAGTAAATGCTCTCACACAAGAAATCTTTTAGGATGCAATTAAGAACAATGCTGCTTAGGAGGAGACTTTCAGTTAAAGAATTATCACATGATTTCAAGTTGGGCTTTTTTCCATGGTCTTTTTTTCCCTCAGTAATGTGAATATTGTTATGGAGCAGAAATCTGGTTCCTTCCTAGTGTGTGTCCAGTGTTTTCATATCCCTCTAGTGTCTTTTCTGGGGCTTATGTAAGGGCATGATCCTTATACCTGTTTTACAGAGTGGAAGCCATGGTATGAGCTGCCTTGCTATCCAGGTTGGTGGCAGAATTATTGTCCTTGAACCCCATTTTTACAGGCAAATATTGGCCAGTGCTTCCCAGGTGATGGGCGAGACCTGTCCTCCTGCCTGCTTTATAAATGCACTGCTTTCAGGTACTCAAGCAGCAATGCTTCCTCCCAGCTTATGTTTTCTCTGTATTACAGAGGGTTAATTTAAATAAATGCCTTATTTACATCCACAAATGTAAAAAATTGCCTACCAAGACCCTAGGTGCCCCAGCGTGCCACTTGGTGAAATCACGGTAACATTGAAATCATTATTCTGACAGGAACCCAGCCAGCCAGACGCCTACAGAAGCGCTTTTCCTCTCCTTCGCTCTGGGAAGCACGGCCCGCAGGCCTCTCCAGAAAGCTCTCCAGCTCCATTCATTTATTTATTTGCTGCATCGCCAGGTCACTAAATTCTGGTTTCTGCGGCCCAGGGCGGGGGGAGCGATGTGCTGGGGCGGCGGGGAGGCCCTGCCAGCTGCCCCCTCCTGCGGAGCCAGCGGCGGGGGGAGCAGCTGCAGCTGGAGCTGAGCCTCTCCAGGGAAAGGGGGGCCATCGCCACACATCCAACACCACCAGGGCTTCCTGGCCAGCCACCTCGTCCCAGTGTTTACAAGGAACTGCGTGCGTTTTAAAGGAAAATGGGACAGCGCTGGCCTGGCTCTGCACGGGTCTGCTCCTGCTGCTTCATGTGTGATGGGTAGGATTTGGGAAGAATTTGGTTGTTTTTTTTTTTTTTTTTAATTTTTAATTTAAAGCGTCCTGGCATTGCGAAATAGGAAAAGAAAGAAGAAAAATGTGTCTGCAGTGAACATCACTCTGAAATTCAAATAATCTTCAAGGCATTTCTAGCCAGTAGCTAATTATTACCCAGCTCTCCTCTCTCCCCTGCTTATTAAGAAAGTTTAGATATAAGTTCCCGTTTGCTGTTCAGAATAGCACAGATGGAAGGAAATGAACATGCCATTTGCTTTTTGTGACCTCAGGGGAGTGGAGCAAAATATGGATGTGAAAACATTGCCAGAACCCTGAAAGTTATATTCTTTCATTCATTAATTTTCCTGCTTCTCTATTCCATATGCTCTCCTTTCCTTCAGCTCCATGGAAAAGTATTGACGAGCCAAACGAGTAATACAATTAGAGCTTGTATATGACCTGAATGGTGCATGTGGCTTGAGCAGCCCATTAGCCAGAGCAGCCGCCATACAGCCAGAACCACTGAGAGCAGCACGGACCATGGGCACGAAAATCACTACTCTCTTATCCTCCAGAACATCTTCTGACATATTATTTGAGGATTAGTGCACATGAATGGTTCAATACAGCAAGAAGTCACAAGGAATAAACAGAAAGGACCAGATTCTTCCTAAGGATGTACACATGGTTCTCATTTTAAGGCCTGAACCAATCCACTTAAGTTAATGTAAATCCTTCTCCAGACTTCAATGGGAATCTAGCCTTTCTGGCTAGCTCTAGTAAAGGACTTAGGCACCTAAGGCAGGATGTAGGTGGAACAGCATCCAAAAGCACTCTCCAGAAACCCGTGCTTGGCTGCTGCCTAATCCTGGAGGCGCCTAGTCTTGCAAGGCACTTCCCTTTTTGATTTTAAAGTTTTGTAGGTGACAATAGTCATCCAGATCTTGTCCAGATCAGCCCGATCTGAGCAGTTCATCAGCCAGTTCTTTCCTTGGACTGGTCTAAAGCCAGGAACTAAGCAGAAGAGGCCTAAGACTTTTGAGGGCCACATCTGGTAGGCATTTTCAAAGCATCCTGGCATACAGTGATAGAACAAATGCTCTTCATATCATTCTGCTTTAATACTGGAATGTCAAAAGGCATTTCTTCCCACCCAAACCCGAGAAGAACAGAATAATGTTTTTGTGAAGGTAAAAAGGGTAATATAATGTAGACTGAAAAAATGTTTAATTATTCCAGGTATCTTCATATCCATTTCCCCCCCCTCCTCTATGTGTTTAAAGGGTATTTTTAACTCCACTCTTTACTGCAGTGAAAAACAACCACCTAAACAGTCTCATGCTCAGGAATATCCACATTCCTTAAATCAAGGTGAATGGAATAAACGTCAAATGATTATATACTGATAATTTTTTCCCACATTTAAGTTTGGAAATAAAACCTTCAGTCTACATCAAGATTGCAACTCACTAACAAAAAAAGAACACTATTTGCAGCTGCTTTTTGTACAGGTAAAGCATGGTGCTTTTGAGGCATGGAGGAATCTCATATATTGCATGAAGACTGCAAGGCTGAAATGTTAATTCTGTGTCAGATATTTGGCAAAACAGAAATACAGCCACAGAAAAAAATAGAGCATTTTCAACACATCCTGCTTTGAAAATCAAATATCTTGGCTTCTAAATGGTATTTTTTCATTAAAATAGAGGTTTTGCTGTGGTATTTATGTGTCAGGAGGAGCCCATTAGTCTATGATGATATTCTTTTTCCATTGACATTATCTTTTAATTATATCATTCTGAGCCACATCACTAGTGGAGGATCGATTTTTACAGCCCAGTTTACATATCGCTTCAGCATCTAATTCTGAGGAGGTGTTACACACTTTGAGGTTTCTGCTTCCCTTTTTTAAAATAATTTGGAACTCATGACTGCTTAAAAAGGCATCAACAAAGGTGCCTGTCTTTCCTTTGAAGTCATTTTTTGCGGAAATCACAGTCACTGACCAAAAGGTTTCAAAAGATTAAATTGTGCTTATTTTACGACATTTTAAAACAGCAGGGTTAAATGCTGGGCCAGCTGCCAGGCAGTCAGCAGCACCCATACTTTCATGTTCAGCAGCCAGACACATCTACAGCAGTTATTTCTGAGTAGTTATTCCTGAAATATGTCACTCAGAACAGCAGAGGGGTTTTAGTATTTGTGCGCTTTGATGACGGGCTAATGAAAATGTATTTTATATATATATGCCATGAGTGTAATGAATTTCAGAGTTTAAAAAAAGAAAAAAAATGTAGTGGGCAAATTAGATATTTTTAATTCTCTTTGGCAACACTGGTTTCTCCCCGTAGTTGGTATCAACTTGGAGAGCCACAAAATCATGGCTATGGGACACTCGTGCCCCATAGTGCATTATCCACATGAGAAAAACACGTTAATGCTTGCTGCTTTATGTGGAGGCTGTAATAGACTGTGGCTAGTTTAAACTCACAGAACTATTCAGAAAGGGATTCATAAATCTTGACATCATCTTTGATGAGAAACCTGAGGAGAGGAAGGACACTCAGACACTGTCTGTCCTGGGCAGCAGTGCTGTGGGCTTAGTGGATCTTTTTTGAAGTTCAGCTGTGTTGCAGTCAGGAAGTGATTTACTCCATTTTACAAATTTTTATTCTGGTCTTTTCCTTCTAATCCTCATGCGATGCCTGGTTTCCCTTGCCTTGGCGTGTTTTTTTTTCATCTGCCTTTTTTCCATTTTGAGGACTCACGGGCCAGACTCTCTGTGCTGGTTTCCGTCACTTTGTATTGTGCAGGTGTTCCAGAGCACTGCCTTAACTGGACCCCGGGGGCTGTTCCCTATGTGAGGAACCATGCAACCAGTGCAAGGTGGTATAAACAGCTCCTGTGCCAATTCTTCTCCCTGTGCTGGCACGGGGAGTGACTGAGAGACACACAGAAGCAAAATAGAGTGCTCTTGATTCTTAACGGGTACATGTCAGGGACTGAAACATGAGCTTATCTAAGTTCTGCTGTGGCTCAGGCTGACACAGGAGCAGCCATGGAGCTGTGTGACCATAACCAGCTCCCCATCTCCTGCTCTGAATGGATCTTGGCACAAGGCAGAATATGGACCTTTTATTCTTGTCCTGCTAGCTGGATGAAACCCCACTGTCTACACATCAAAGGGGTTTGATGGACTGCCAAAAATAGTAACCTATACGTAAAACATGTGCTCCATTTATAGCGATCATTTGGAAAGTTTCCTGCTACTGCAGAAATTCAGATTACATTGATTTACTGTTCAGTACTGCAATATACTGAGAGGCTTTTCAATGAGTTCTATTGTATGCATTTGCAGAAAGGCTGGGGAGATTTCTTCCTTCCTTCCTTTCCCTTTGGTATATAATACATAATCATGTGAAGTACAAATTTTTGAGGTTCTGCACAGATCTAGTGAAGTGGGTTAATATCTACTCCGCTCTTTGAAAGACACTGTCACTTGTGCTGATGTTTTAGCCTTTGAAAAATGAAGCACTATTTCTTTTGATGTAAAGAGCATCTCTCCAGTATTTATGGAATCATTTTATTTTACCTCTCAGTCTATAGCCTATTAGCTATGGAATATGTCCTGCATGTTTTTACAGGCACTTCAATGTCTTTTCTGGGAACAGTGATTAACACAGCAATTAAACAGGAAGGTACACATGAGAACAGACGCCCTATGTCTGAGCACAGACCTGAATCAGCACTTGAGCCTATCTGTCAACATAGCCTTTCTCAGCCCCATCTATATCTTACTTTTGGAGTCCTTCCTAGAGGAGTCTTAATACCACCGAACAACCACAAAGGTGCTGCATTTGTAGATAGACTGAGCTGAGGTTGTTACAACATGAAAACGTGATATAATGGGAACTGATACATATGAACTGATGTGGACACTTAGAACTAAATAAAGGAGCATAATAGTGCTACATCCTGTGCTGAGCCAACTTACACGGATCCACTCTCTGTGTTAACCAAATAGGATTTGCTATCTCACTAATAACCAAGGCTGAAAAGAAAGGAGACCATCTGTAGCTCTTATGACTCATAGGAAGGCTCATTAATCCATGCACTCATACATGTATGGTGAAAAACCCGCTAATATATATATATTTATATTAAGAAGAGAATAAGAACTCAAGAAACAAGCAGTGACAGCAACTGCTGGTCTATAATGTTTCATCCTATTTGCAAGCAGTGCTCCTCTTTGGTTGATGATGAAGACAAACTTGGTCTTCATTTCATGACTCATAATAGGGAAGGCTGTCAAATTCTTCTCTCAAATATACAGAAATGGCCCTTTTTCCTTTCTGGTTTTATTTTTAAAAAGCCTTTTCCTTCAGATCCTAACTGCTGATAGGCACCATAAGAGTTAATTATTCTATCTCTGGATACTATTAAATTCACCCCAATTCGCTCCTCTGCTTCCCGTCTGTTAACGTCTCACGGATCAAAGCTCAATATAACTATTTTAGGCCAAGAGTTCAAAATGCTACCATTCATATTATAACTTAACAGGAAAGCACGAGTTACTTTTCCTCCTATTAATTAATACCTTTCTGAATTATGGTGTTTATTTTTTTCTTTTTTTTTTTTTTAATCTGAATAATTAATTCAGAGGTGGTTTTTTTCCCCCCTTTTTCTTATTTCTTTTTTAATCTGAGGAATTATTTCAGGTTTTCCCATTTTATAGTGCTAATCTCAAAGTTTACACCACTGTTTTCATGCATCATTATGTCTCAATTATGTGAAGGAGAAAAAAAGAATTCAACTAAACACACCAAATAAGAAAAGTTTATATACCATTTTGGAAAGAAACATGGGTTTAGGATGGCACTAGGAAAAAGGAAGGCCTTTTGTCCGTTGTTTTTCATTTACTTGCGGATTACAAAACCATTTTTCTTTTGGAATTCCTAGCTGTGCTTGCAACCTGAGGGCTTCGAGCAGAAGGGTTCAAACGGGACACCCTCCGCCCAGGCTCTCCCAGGGTTTCTGCCTGCCCAGAACGGCGCCGGCGGAGCGCAGGACTTTCCCCCGCGATGTCTGCGNCCGGGCCGTGTGGCGCTGGGCGCGCCGAGCCCCGGCGGGGAGGATCGGGCCTGGCTGCCTCGGGACCGCCTGCTGCTTCCCGGCGCTGGCCCGGGACACGCCGAGGGGCTGCGGGAGCCTGTGCCGCCCCAGCGTGGGGAAGGTGACGGGAAGGAGAAGGGGAGCTCGGTACAGGAGCGCGCGCCGTGGGGTCAGAGGCTGGGCATCGCTGACACGGCCTCTGTGGACAGCAAGGGCAAAGGAGCTCAAAGTTTAAGTGACAGCTCCAGCAGCATAGAATTATTAATTAGGAATTCGTAGTCTCTCAACACCTATACTCAAGGTGGGGTCTGCTCGGAAGGACTGAATCCAGCTCTGGGGTCCCTAGCAGGGATGGACATTGACCTGTTGGCTTCCAAAGTGAGGCCACCAAGTTAATTAGAGGCACCTCCCTGTGAGGAAAGGCTGAGAGAATTGGGATTGTTCAGCTTGGAGAAGAGAAGGCTTTGGGGTGGTGTAATTACAGCCTTCCAGTAACTGAAGAGAGCCTATAAGAAAGACGGAGAGGGACTTTTTCAAGAGCATGTAGTGACAGGACAAGGCAGGAAGGCTTTAAACTGAAAGAGAGTAGGTTTAGATTGAATACTAGGAAAGAAACAAGGGTGGTGAGGCTCTGAAATGGGTTGTCCAGAGAAGCTGGAGATGCCCCATCATTGGAAGTGTTCAAGGCCAGGTTGGATGGAGCTCCGAGACACCTGGTTCAGTAGAGTGTGTCCCTGCCTGTGGCAGGAGGCTTGGGACTAGGAGCTAGGATCCTAGGCTAGGATCTTTAAGGTCCCTTCCAACCCAGGCCATTCTATGATATGTATTTCAATATTTGCATTCCCAAAAGCTAATTAAAAGCCTAGGCTGTGTAATAGTTCAAGCTTCATTTCAGAGTTGTGAATACTACTTCAGAAATAGGGCACTGGAGTATTAATGTAAGATGAGAGATTGCAAATTCCTAATTATTAGTTCTATGCTGCTGGCAAAGTATTTATCCATGTCAAATACCTACCTAAGTCACATTATGTGTAATTCAAATGCCTTTGATCTCAGCTCTCACAAAATGCCCTCAGATGGAAGTAAAACTTTTGTAGAAACAACCATGCACTTTTGAGGTGGTGCTGCTCAAACCATGCAGAGGGACTGGCAGTGGCTCCAGCTCAAGGAGTGACATGTCCCCCTCCACAGCCCACCACTCCAGCCTCCCTCCCCTTCCAGTTTCACCCACAGCACCAGCCCTTTCCTTTCTTCCTTTTAATATTGTTGCCTGGGACTTTTTATTAGTCATTTAGCTGTGCTCAGCTGTACAGCATGACGAATGCATATTTTTCCTTCTGCTTAGTGTTGGCTTTATCAGTGAAATTTAGCTGGTGCTTGATGTTCAGCGGGGTGAAGAGATGATGGGAGGGGGGAATAGCCCAGGCCAGCTGTGTGTGTACTGACTGCTCATTTAAGCAAAGGCAAGAAAGGCAGCCTGGCTGCAAAAGGTAAAATATTACTGGCTATATCACAGGGTGTGGATGTGAACATGGGTACACAATGCTTCTTTCACAGGATTCCTGCTGTAAACTTTGTCCTTTACTGGCGGATTCAATCATCTGTAATGAAAAAGTTGCCCCACTCTGAACTTTTCTTTCTTTTCAAAGAATAGTAAGAACAGAAACTAAAACAAAGGACAGGAGAAAATATACTCCAGTGTGTGTTAAAAGAATTTTTCTTGAAAAATGAAAAGCCATGGTACCACTGGGATCGGCCATTCTCAGAAAATGAAAAGCTGTTGTACCACTGGGATCAGCCCTTCAAAACCTCTGAAATTCTGCCACAGCCTCCACAGCTGCTGCAGAAATTCATTTGATACAGCGCTGCATTCCCTTTATGGTTAATTCACACTTATCCGGGGGCTCACCTCTCCAGCTCGCAGACAGACAGGGCAGTAAGTGTCAAGTCACCTGAATCCAGAAGCAGTACAGCTATATTTGTATCATCTGTATTCCCTAGTTCAGAGAGGTGCCGTATGAAGTGTCAGCTTTTTTTCTCTCTCTCTGTCTGATCTGGTCAGTTGCTGTAAAGTAAGTGCTGCACTGTTTAAGCTTTTGGCTGACCAGGCTACTTCATTCATAGCCCTGGGTAACAGAAGCCTAACTAAACCACAGCCACCATGCACCCATGGAAACACCTGGTGATAATCCTTATCACATTACTGCTATGCTTCCTAATTTACTGCTTGTCTCGGAGACATTATTTCTTTGCTCTGTGCAAATCTCATTCAATAAGCATGTCTTCTTCTATCTAGACCTTTGTTTGCAAGGTATGCATGTATTAATGCATACAAATTTCTCCCTAAATTGTTAACTACCTTGGGACATTTTGTAATCTGATGGAATCCAGACTATGTTTGATAAGTGTACAGATTCCTAGAAACCTGCTGGTTTGTGTTTTAGTAATGAATATAATGGCGTGACTTGACAAACATCTACTTATAAAATAAAATTATTCTACCTTACATATGCAGATTCAGGAGACCCTCATGGTACCATGGCTTTTAATTTTCCAAGGAGTATTCTTCTAACACAGTTACTGTGCTGCTAGTGATACAACCCCAGGAACACTACTAAAAACCTAGAGAGCTGGAAAATATTCAGTCAAGATATCAGTTTATTGCTAAAGCAAGATCATATTCCAATGAAGAGAATATGAAAACCAATATACCAATAGACCACAGTCTTTTATTAACTACTGAGTGTTTTAAAACACAACAATGTGCAAAGTCTTTGTGCGAATTGAGTACCAGGTTTCACTTTTGGACATTGAATGTTACTATTTTAATAGATTTTTAAAGATTTGGTCTAGTAAATACAAAACTGACATATGTGCACCAGAACAGCAAATTCTAAAAATGCACATGATGCACAAAGAGCCCAGAATATTTATTCTTCAAGTATACTGTGTTTGGTATCTTGTCTGATAGGAATTTCTTTGTAAAAAGAATTACTTTGTAATTGCACTCTCACAGGATGTTCTTTTGTTTTTCAGAGGAATATTCCCCAGTGTTTCTCTTTTCATTCAGATGCCTTGAGCATGTCCACAGGAAGACATTATTTCCCCCTTACCCTACAGGAATATGTATCAACATAAGATCCATGCCATACTGTTACACTAACAATAGTTCAGTAATTTATTTCTCGTTTCTCTCTTTCCAGTGGAAATATGTGATCCAAACCTGAGCAAACTGACTGCAGACATTTCTGTTGACCTTATAGGCTTTCATTCAGAATCTGTGATACAAGAGAATCCGCCGTGCAGGACGGGGGTGTAATTCCATCAAGGACTTCTGGTGACCTCATAAACCATGAGAGCTGGCATGGATTTTAATGGGCACCACGTGGTGAAGTTCCCATGCATCATTTTGAAAATGTAGGGCTTCATTTGATATTGCAGAAGGATACCAGACCTACCATGTCAAATTGTTTCTCTTTCTTCAAAAGGAGCCACCCGCTTTATGTTACAGTCAGTCCTCTTTGGTAGCAAATGAAATATGCCATTCTGGAAAATTAGTATTTTCTCTGGCAAAATTAACCTGAAAAGTGCATTTCATAGAAAAGCACGTATTTGGGTTATATTCTTTTAAATAAATTTTCAAAAATAATGGCAGTAAATTCAGGGAAAGGTGTGGTTTGTTCAGGACTGGCTTTACTTGCAGATTTTAAAGCAGAAGACATTTAAAAAAATTATTTTGTACATCAGTTAGAAAATATAGGAATAGCATTGTTGTGGATCAGTTGAAAAAATAGACCATGTTAAACCCAGTATAAGGCAAGGTAGGTAAGTTAGCTTAAATTGCTGATGCTGAATGACCTAAGTCAAAAGCTGCTTAACCTAAAACAATTTAACTGTATTCAGTACACCAATTCTAGGATTCTGTTTTTAGGAATTTCCAGCAGTTCAGTAAAGTTGACCTGAAGTTTCAATTGGTGAAATTTGTTCTATCACCTCTCTAAGGGGCTTGGAGATATTCTCCTGCCTTCTCTCAGCCTATATTTTGCCTGCTGAAACCAGTGTACAGCCCTTGTGCAAGCCTGTACAAAGTTGATTGTTATCAGTCTAAAACTAAGGTCTGTCAGTTTGGCTATGATTCAGGTAAATGTGGCAATAGAGACATAACCTAAGCAGGCCAGATTAGCTTATTTATGATATATGACATCAGTCTATAACAAGGAGATGCTCTAAAAATTGCCCATCATGATGAATACATACCAGGAAAGGATCTGTCCTTCTTAATTCTGAGAGTACAGATCAGTGGACTGCCTAGTCTCTGTTTTGGTCTCAGCATTCTAAGTAACTTTATCCCTAGATTCATCCATAAATAACAAAATCTTTGTGGCATGGCTAGATGATGTTCCTGTATTATATACATACTAGGATATGGGGTTTTTTTTTTCAGCTCTAGGTAACAAATCATGTTACTATTAAAGGGGGAAAAAGGATACCTTCTAGACAGAATATCCAAAAACTAATTGCTCTGGCCTTTCTGACACACTAATGTGAAATACTTGGTGTCCTTCTCTGTGAGAACTTTTGAGATAGATGCATCACTGCTCCCTATGCTGTATTGCAGTGAGAAGTACATTTTTTCACCATGTACACAGCTTTTTCGTAGGGCATGGCACACCTTTTATATATTACATGTCCTAGACGCAGGTAGAATAATTGCATATCTTAAATTAAGTTTAAATCTGCTCGGAAAGAAGTGCAAATGTGGATGTATGGGAGAAGGTTGGTTCTCTGGCATTGGTATCATAGTACAGTATATGTAGATTTTATACAAGAAGTTCCCTGTTAATGACACTCAGAATTATTCCAGTTTTAATCTCATAGCTGAGATAATAAATTGCAAGCATATGGAAGACTGTAACAGCATTGGGATGCAAATTGTACTGTACTAGGTTAGATAGTTTGTACAGGAGGAGGATCCCTAAGGCTTGTTGAATAAATAGATGCATCTTCTCTGTAGTCCATGAAAAATGATGTATGTTTTTGGTTTGTTTGTACTACTTTCTCCACATGAAACGTGTGTTTCGTCCAACAATTCTGTGGTTTCCTCACTTTGTGATAATAATTAACACCCTTACTGAAGCCTAAGCAGTGATGACATTTGTTTAAGGGCCTGACTCTGATTTTTGTTGCTGGTTTGCCTTATGTTACTTTCAATATGCAATTGAAACCATTTTTGAGAATTCAAAGGTTCAAAGATTTTTGTTTTCTTGGTCTTACTGATCATTTAGGAACTCTTCCATGCAATATATCCTTCAGCCTTTGTGGAAACACAGCCTCTCCAGCCATGTGGGTCTGGGTTGATAGTGGCAAGCTCAAACGAAAGCCAGCAATGTAGAGGTCTAAAGTTTTGGGGGTTGGGCTCTTTTTTTTCTTTTTGGCTTTTCTTTTTTTCTTTCCTGAAGAAACAGAGAAATGGATATAACCAGTAAAAAAGTAAAACACTCATAAAGTAGCTATTGTTTAGGAGGTAAATGTGTTAGGAGACAAAAAAAGAAAGAATATCTTAAACCTTACTTTAAAGATTCCTGAAGCTTTGGGGAAAATTAATTTTAAGAAATATGACAATGGTTCTCTACTCTCCCCAGTAATCTTATAAAAAAGATTAATAGCTTTGGAGTAGATGTACATATTTTGAACTTCCTTTCTGGACAGAGCACAAAGAAAACCTGGCTTGTTTGTGGTTGTAGAAGAATCATAGGTGGCTTTGTATAAGAGAGGCAGGTAGCTGCCAGGGACATCCAAGCCTCCTTCCCTTTCCCTGTTCTTTTTTTCCACAATAACTTTTTTCAATATGTTGTCATTTTTTTCCCGATTTTCCTAAATAAAGTGAAATGTCAAATCAGCAGAAAATTAAAATGTATTTATAAAAAAAACAACCAAAAGGGCATCTGATGTTTTACAGACATTCCAACACCTTCAGGAAATTTGAACTCACACCAAAGGGTCTGATATTCATTTGAATCTCCATCTGTGCTGAAGCACATGTGTGCACACAACACACATTGAACCACTACAGTGGAAAAAAAAATCCCTGCTCTTAAATTATAGCAGCTCTCTACAATTCTTCTGTAACCACAAAGGCTTTGGTAGTTTTGAGACATTGCAGTGGCTTCGGGTGATCTGATCACCGAGCTTAGTTTTGTCAAAGAAATCCCTTTGCTGAAAGGTATGGAAAAGCTGTAGGAGAAACACAGGGAGCTGCAAGTTCACAGTGTGAGGGTAGTTTGGAGTAAAGGGGAAGGGTTCAAGAAGTTGTTGTGGCAGCAGACACCCTACAGCTTGAGTTAACACTGGAAACACTGCAGTTTTAGTTCCCTACCAGAAATCCCCATGCTCGCAGGAACGGATATAGTCATTAGTCCTCAATGGGAATATGACCTTTCCCTTTAAGTATCTGTGTGATGATTTTGATCCTTTTGACTCTCTCTAAGGGATAGATTAAATATGTGGCACAATGTCTACTCCTGAGTGAGGATTAAGCCTGGCTTTTGGAAGCAGAACTATATTGCCTAACCCATCACCATTTATCACATTCTCTGGGGACCTGTTCTCCATTTTTCTTCCCCTCCCCCCAAACTGTTAGAAAATTCCCCTTCTCTGGGGTTTAATATTGATCTCAGCTGCATCAGCCTTGGCTTCACTGTAGTTACTTCTGATTTTACACTGAAACAGGTCCTATGTCTCAGATATCTTGTTAAACTAAGTGCTATTCTGAGGCTCAGGTCTTATGCAACCTGCACCTTCTTTAACATAGTTTTGTGTTTGAATTTTAATAACAAATACCTTAACATGATTTATAGTTCTGTATTACCCTGTATTTCAGTGGAATTCCCTGAGGATAGCCCTTGCCTTTTAATACTTGTATTCTGATTTAATGAAGCAGTGAAACATATGATTACCTTCAGGACCTGAGTAAATCCCATTAACTTCAATTAAGCCCAAGAATATGCTTTAGTGCTTCACTAACCAGGGATGCTTAAGGCTAACATGCACATAAGTATTTTGCTGAATCAAGCCCTAGTGTTTTATTAATTTTCATTCCTGTTTCTCTTTTACTCTGATGATATAATGATTTTGCTCTTGTAGTATCCTTGCACACTGCTTTCAAGTTAGAAGTTACACTGGGACTGAAAGTCTCATTCAGGAGAGGATAAAATTAATCCGTTCTGCAGCTGTGAACCAGAGAAGTCCCAGCAAGCTTCCCAGTAAAATGAAAAAGTGATGGTATGCCACTCTGGCTCATAAAAATGTAATTTAAGCATTGCCCTCTCAATAAAAATATCACATTTAGGACACAGTAATCCCCTTCTGAACCTTATCTTACTTTTCAACAGCTCTTTGGACTCTTAGAATTGATGCACGTTGAATTTCCTGTTGGTCAGGTAGCATGACTTTCTGCAGCTCCCTCCCACAACCACAGCTTTGCGCGTCATTCTAAGCAGGCAATATCCAGTCACAGGCAGAAAGCGGAATCTGCGGTCTAAAATTCTGTAAATTCAGGAGCTTTAAGGTACTTAGCTGATGGACTTCGGAAATACTACTGCTCAGAGCTGTGGCCTTTGCAATATTGCACCAAAATGACTGAAACTTCAAAAATATTTTTCAATTGTTTTCTCAAGACTCCTGCCAGAATCTTTGCCTTCTTTTCATACTTTTTTCATTTAATGAGCTCTTGATTTATGACAAGAAATCGCCAGACACCTAAGTTCTCTGGGCTTATTAAAGCAGACAAATTCTTTGGTGTTAGAAAATCATCGTAAGAACATATATTTTTTCCATACTAGATTGAATCATTATAGGCAAGTGCCCCAATCCTCCTCCCAGCTATGGTCTGGAGGTATTTCAGCACAAGGAAAAAATAACCCATTCCAGTTTCTGGCTCAATAAAGCCAATGTTTCCAGTAGGGGCAGAAGGTTGATTCCTTCCTTGTCCCCCAGGTATTCTGCATTTTACCTATATCAAAAGATTTGCTTGCTCTGCCTTACTGTGTACAGTGTAGTTTATCTTCCAAATAGGAGTCATCTTTCTAGCTTCCATGTCTGAGCTGCACTGGTGATTTATATGCTCACTGTCTGTTTTCACAATGTCTTTCCTGGCTGTCTTGTATCTCTCCCCTGTGGATCACTGGGCCTTAGAATCATTGCAGTAAGGACAGGCAATCAGTCTTCTTTAGATACATATTGGATTTTACTGGTGCCTGAGTCTGTAGAACGTGCCAATGTCTTTTGTGGTTCTGGAAGGGAAACCTCAGAAAAGTGGGGAGTTTTGGTTTGGATAGCAGAGGAGCTGGTCGGGGCTTTTTTAAACAAAGTGTTCTTTTTTATTGTTCTTTTCATCAAATAATGCTGGGAATAGATGAGCAAGTTTCAGAAGGAGTTTTGGAGCTGCAGGGTGGTGTTTCTGCTCAATATCACAAAGCCGTATGTTAGCTTTGGGTTCTCTCTTTGGAAGCAGCCTCATTGCAAAACACAACTCTGCTTCATTCAGATAAGGGATTTAAGACTAGAGGGATGGCCACATCGGGCAGCCCTAATGCTTCTCCAGCCCTGCAGCCTATCTCACAATAGTCAGTAGTATGTGTCTGCCAAACACATACAGAAATTTTCTATGCCAGTGCAAATTGGAGTCCGTCATGTGACATGTACTTAATAGTCCTTGATTTTTTCCCCATTTCCCCCCATTTTTCCTCATTTCCCCATTTCTAGCCACTTTATACACAATATAAAATTATAGCACCTGCAACATCCTGTAAAAAGGCAGAGCTTTTGTGTACCATGTATGAAGTGTCTTGCATGAGGGGTCTCTGCTTTGGGCTTGCCAATGGCTATTTTATTTGACAATCTCTAGTTCTTGTATGGGAATAATCCACAAACTGTTATTTCTATTCACCTTCTTCTTGCCATTCCGTGTTTTATTAGGCCTGTATTACTGCTTCTTCAACCAGAATAGTCCTGATCTGCTCAACCTGCTTCATACAGAAACTATTTCACACCTTTCTCCTTCAATGAAATTTATCTGAAATGAGTCCAATACAGTCTCCTGTCTGTATCATAGCAAATGTGCATGGTCTAGCCTAGGACTCCTGAGGGAATTTTTTTTGGTAAATAAAGTCTTAAATGTTATCTGAAGCAAGATTTTCCCTGTGGTTTCAGAAAAGTTGAATGCTTCAGTCACAGAAGACGTGGACAGTGCTTTCTTTTCAGTGCTTCAATGAATATTTTTTTTTAAACAAAAATACTATTATTTAATACCCAAAGAAAAGATAGCAGTGTCTGAGATCACCTCTATAACCAAAAGCATTTGGCTCGGAAATAAAAATCTTTGGACTGTCTGAGCTGCCTGAATTACCAGGTTATTTCTTTCTGTCTGAAACAAGAGTTTCTTTTGCTTTTCTTTTTAAAAGGCCCTTCCTTCAGCTCACCATAGCATGAGGGGTGAAGAGGGTAAGAAGAGAAATAAAACAAGGCACTGCAAAACAGCCAGCTTTCACCTCTGCAGTAAGTGAGACACAATTACACAAATTTTATGTTCAGTGTGAAAAGTTGTCTTCAATTCTCTTGCCTAAACATAGATTGTGGGCACCATTTGAGACAAAACAGGCTACCTGGGGCGCCAGATTATCTCTTCCCACATTAGGAGAAACTATGTCTTTCTGGAGTGGCAGCTAGTGAGCTGACTAGGTATCTTCAGGATTTAGAAATACCACAAAACACATGTAATTGGCAATTGTATTGCACATCTTATTTCTTTCATTCTGGAGTTCACTGTCTGCACCCTGAGCATTTGTTTTAATTTACAGGTGTAATACGTCAGGTCCAACACCCATTTCAGTATAGTTCTGCTCATTTGTAAAGGATGTACATAAAATTCTATTCCCTAAAAAAACAGTGGAAAAAAGAGATTATGTAAGTTACTTGCAGTATCTCAGTTGCTTTCAGCACTCAGGTTGATGTTTCACATTTCTTTGGAAGTCAGCACTCTTGTGACTATTTCCTCTAAGTCTTATTTGTTTTAATGATCTTAAGGCAGTCATTCAACCCTGCATTAGATTCAAAGATTCTAGGTTCCTTTGTTTTTGACTAGGGTTAGACCTTCCTGTGTCCTTGGGTATTGTTTTCTGCTGTTTCTAGATATGTCTATACATAAATATATCTTTCACTTGCTGAATGCAGAAACTTTGTATACATCAGTGACAGGTTATCGGTGACAGCCTTGAAAACCTCCCATCTTTTAAGAATTTACTCAGAAATTCAGAGGTTACCAAAAATAGATTACAGGGGAGTCAAATGCCTGCAGCTGAACAAAGAATAAAGACTATCTAAGCAATCCAGTAAGATATACAGATATCCTTTAATACATGTTTATTGCCAATGAGATGTGAATCTATTTCAAGATTCGCTTTTCTTTTGTGAGTTGATTGGACCAGATGTAAGTTTTCTCACCAACTCTTCCTTTTCTGCTCAGACTCCGTAGAAGCAGCCATAAAATTATGTCGGTTGGAAGGAGCCTCTGGGGACTGTGAAGTCCAATATCCTTGCAGTTAAAGCAGGCTGTTCAGGGCCTGGTGCTATCACCCTTGGTTTGTTGCCAAGGAAGGACTCTTTACAGAGTCTCTGGCCAACCACTCTAACTGGTTTGGGTTTTGTTTTTTCTACACCTAGTCAAAATTTTCTGTGTTCCAGCTTGTGCTTCTTGTGCTGTGTCCCTCTGAGAGCTGCAGTGGCCTGTAAGAGGCAGAGCAGGTTACCAGTCTGGATACCTGTGTGTGTTACAGAATGACCTTTAGTACTGTAGCCTTGAATGCAGACACACGATTTGAACGATCACTTGTGTAATTACAATTTCTACCTCAACTTCTAGCATCCTTTAAAATGAAACTTTTGAGAGAGAATCATGTCTTATATAATGGCTTGATCTTAGGAAATATGGACTGATTTGGATACTAATAAAATCCATAAATATTCTATGGATTTGTATTCTATTTGGATTTGTGTTCTTTGTTCACTTACTTCCTTGAAAGTTTTTGAGGAGTACTGGTGAGCAAGTTGAACATCCAGATGAATGGGCAAACTACACTATTGCAACTGTTTTATTTGTGGAAAATCAAAATAAAATGCTATATTTCCTTTGAAAAAAAGTCTTTAAATCCATTTCCTAATAGAAATAAACTTGATGAATTTAAATTTTTAAAAGTTTATTTTCTTTTTAAGTGCAAAATTGGTATTAGATTTTGCAGGTTTTAAGGACATGTCTATACTAGAAAATGGTATTCCATGGCATGTTGTCTGAATGGGTTGTCTCTACTCACCAACTGTTGGAAAAGTCCCCTGCAAGTTCTTGTCCTGAGACAATTACTGGTCTCCCCAAGCGCACCTTTGCATGATTTGGAATCTAGCAGAGACCATGGTTCATTCTCAGTAGGCAGTTTTGGAAAGTAAAGAGAATTTGAACAGGTATACACACTCTATTCCATATTGCTAGCCTTAATGGGAAAGAATGTTAATTTGCCTGTTAATTTCTACTTGTATGTACTTTGACATCTTTTACCAGATGGAAGTAAACCAACACAATTAATCTAATTTATTAGATATAAAATTATATACTTTATTTCTGGTATATCTATTTTCAAAAGTCTCACAATTTCCCATACAGAAGGAAGACTCCATTTCTGATCTCAACAGTTTATTCCTTGTTGGCTGCAGGTTATTACATGATGATGGGGTTTAATTTACTTTTCTCATTTTGCCGTAATTAAAAGTAGACTTTTTTCCTCAAAGGTTGAATCCTTCTTGGCAGCTCACAGTCACTGATTCATTATTTTTGCTAAAATAGGAATAAGAAATAGAATTGTGTTTGTGGAGAGTGATGAACAGTTGTGAACCCAACTTGGTCATTTGACATCACAACCAATTCTGCATTCATTCATGCATTGAGCAGATGTGTTGTGCATCTGAATGCCTAGTCCTTGGAGATTTAAGGACCTGGAACTCATATCATCTATAGCATTAAGGGCCATCAATCTTTTTGGATCCAAATTCCAGATATTTCAGTAGGTTAAAATTATAATTACCTTTAAGTATTTTTTTCTGATCTGTAGAGACTAACTTGTCCCCTAAGTTAGGTGTCTAGATTCCCAATAGTGTTTCAAACCAGTATCTAGAATAGTTGACTAGCTTACCAAGGAATCACCTAAAATCAAAGGAAAAGCAGTGAACTGCTCAGAGTAAAAGAATAGGTAGTATCCATTTCCTGAAGATCAAATGATGCCTCTAAACTATTTATGAGCAGGGCTTACCCAAGTCTTTTAAATTACTCCAGAGTAAAAACAGAGAATATCAATGTCTGCTTTTTATACATTTTTAGAACTGTATTAGAACCAATATGCATCAAATAATGTCAAATCCCAGTTAAAAGTATTACTTACCCAGTGTTTCTGTTGGCAAAGTTGAAGACTGCATCTGTTACTATATTTTTAGGAATACGTGTCTTGCCAGTCTTGTACTAAGAGAACCAGCTGGGTTATGTCCCACAGGAGATTTAAGCATACCTGTGTGACACAGATGTGTGACAGAGGGCAGCTAATAGCTGCAATGAGGAGATGCAGCAGTCTGTGTCAATTTGAGCAGAAGGGAGAACAGAAGGGGGCCAGAAACTGTGGAGGATGGTGTACACACTCAGCAGTGGTGGTGACCTCTCATGGGGCAGAAACTAAAGTATCTTCCTCTGTCCATAACTTAACCTGAATTCCCAAGGGAGGATGGAGCTTTGCAGGTTCATGGGTGCAGGGATGCCTCTCTGATGTATCCTGGTTTTGGCTGGGATAAATTTAATTTTCTTCCCAGTGGCTGATACAGTGCTGTATTTTGGATTTGGTATGAAAATCATGTTGATGTCACACTGACATTTCAGTTGTTGCTAAGCAGTGTTTCCACTAAGTCAAGGACCTTTCAGCTGCTCATCCCACCCAACCCCACCAGTGAGTAGGCTGGGGGACACAATAAATTGAGTGGGGACACAGCCAAGACAGGTGAACCCAGCTAAACAAAGGAATATTCCATACTGTGTGGTGTCATCATGCACAGCACATAAACTATGGAGAAAGCAGGCTGGGGAGCACTGTTCAGGAACTGGCTGGGCATCNTTCCCTGAATTCCCTCCCCATCCTTTTGTGGGGGTGGATGAGTGAGCAGCTGCGTGGAATTGAGCTGCCTGACTGGCATGACATGACACTGGGGCTGGAGGAGATGGTGTCTTTAGCTGCAGGAGGTGTGCACTAACAGAGTATCTGTGTCACCAAGTAAAAGAACTGCATGAGGGCTACAGACTGCATTGCATCAGAGACAAGGAAAGGAGTTTGATGAGATCTTCTCCAAGACCTTGTAGCTGCAAGAGCCTGAACTCCAGTTGTATGAAGAGAAGGGCAGGCAAAGTCAGAGGTGTCAGAGACCCTCATGATGGTGAGGGCTGCAAGCTTCCGACTTCTGGCATCAGGGAAACAGCTCCTGCTCTGTCTGCAGTTTGGCAGCTGCTGAACAAGGTCAGTGTTTTGTTTGCAGACTAGGGGCTGGGAGCTTTGCCTAGAGCAGACCCTGAGCTTGCAGAGCCTGAGCCCCAGCAGCACAAGAGACAATCAGTACATTAAAACAGAAGAAATGACACTTAAATGTAAGAAAAAACCCTTTCACTGTGGTCAGGGTAGTCAAACTCTAGAACAGGATGCTTGGAAGATTTGTGGAGTCTCTGTACCTGGAGATATTTGAAATTGCAGCTGGATGTGATCCTGAGCAACCTGCTCTAGCTGAGCTTGCTTTGAGCAGGGGTTCATAGTAGATGATCTTCTGAGGCTCCTTCCAACCTCAGCAATTCTGTTTTTCTTTGTCATAGTGGAAGGTTGTGAAGACATATCAAAAAGGATAAATAGTCAGTGAGGAGCAATAAATTACAAGCTTCTGGTACCCAGACTTTTTCATTAAGAGCTAGTTGAGGTACATATGACCTGTGTATTGCTGTGCAGGCATATTCATATGTGGAAAACGTCTAGTTTCTAGACCCAGATGGAGCATAAGGAAAGTCTAGTCTGGGCAGTTCTATCTGTGACCAGATGTGGGATTCAAGAAACGCATTTGAGTATTGCAAAAGAAAGCAGTTAGGGCATTTAGAAACCACACAATTTAGGTGTAAATGAGGCCTTTTTTGTATGTTTTTTTAATTTTTTAAATTCTTGAATTTTCTGTATATCTGTACTTTAATTGCTCAGGATATTCATAATTTTCCACCTTCAGGCTTAACCATGCACAAGGAAGAGAGGAGTGAAAAATTTCACATCCACCTCCAAAAGAGAAAAGAAAAGAAATTTTTGTCTGTCTTTCTGTACATTCCTACCTTTGAGGCCATATCATTGTTGATGCTCTGTGCCAGCAGCCCTGCATTCTTAATTTGAATATGTATGTAAAATGGATGACCCTCACCTTCCCACAGCTGTGCAACTATTATAACTTCAAATAATGTTTTACAGCTGGGGCACAGGGCTGAAATACTACATGTGGTTACTTCTTTATATATGGTATCCTTCAGTTCCAGTATGTGTCTGCTGTTCCTCAGTAGGGCAAATATTGACATACAGTATTTTGCTCCCCTTTAGCTCTCACACTTCCCTTTTAACCAGATGTAACAAACTCTTTCCTAACCTAGTCTGTCTCTACTGCTACGTATGTTGACACCAATGGAGTTGTGAGTAAGTAGGCCTGTCAGCAGTGGATATTTTTCTCCTCCATTGTCGTTGGAATAATGACATCTCTTTCTTTATATGGTTTTGTGTCCTAAAACTCAATAATCCAGTGCAGACCTCACTGTCTGACTGCAAGACACCAGTCTGTAATTCGCCTAATAAGCCTAAACAAAGGAAATCCCTAGACTTAAGGACGTGTCCTGCATTCTTAGTATTCTGCAGGCTAGAGAGCAAAATTGCTCTCCTCTTTAAAGTCAGAATTATTACCCATACCTGCATGGCCAGATAATTTTAAAATGTAGCAAACAACATTATACATAATTATTTTACAACAGCAAGATTTTATTTGCTATTTTAAATGTTTTCCTTGTTTTTCACTTTAAGAGAAAAGAATATAAATGCTCTAGAAGAATACATGCTGAGGATGGCTTTCAGCTGCTGTGCTCTTAACTTCAGCCAAATGCCTTGGAAGTGCAGGTATGTTTACATCTGTGTTTTATTTCTGGCCCACCTTTAATAAAGATGCAACAACGATGAAGCAAAACACAACACAACATGATAATATATGGCACATAATAAAGAACTGCCTTAAGTACACAGGGGGCTCAATTTTGCTTTCACTCTATCTCTGCAAAACTCCACTGTTCAAGACTAAGCCTTTACAATTGTCAGAGTTCCTTGTGCTTCAAAAAGAGACATTTTCCAGAATAATGAGGTCACTGGTTCCCATTTGCCTTTCCACAATATTCTGTTTATTCCTAGAATCCCTGTTCTTTCAGCAATAGCTGATGCTCTCTGTAGCTGTTACTCCTGTGGGAATTGAGACTTTAAACATTCATTAAAAAGTGAATTGCTATTGTTGACAAAATACAGATGGCCAAGCATGAACTACTGACACCTATGAGCACACTTTCAGTGCAGTGCATGGCGACGTGGCCATGTGAGTGCTCTGGTTGCTTTTACCAAACCAATGTGTGTCCTTTGTTACCAGACTGGCCCTGGTGTGTGCTTATATTCATTTTCCTAAATATGGCACAAGCTGTTAAAGTAATTTCTTTAAAAAATGAACTGACCTTATTTCTGCTTTTGAGAGTGAGAGAAGATACGCTCTTTCACAGCAAAACTATTAGCGGACAATATTCATACAAGGCTCAGCTCACAAGATAATTACCCTGAGTCAAAGCTCTGCTTCAGGCTGCTGCAAACATAACACTCGATGACTCCCAGAGGCTCTGTCTGAGCAGTGGGGTGTGCTCCATAAGCAAGTCCTTGATCATCCAGGGGGGACCTGGCTGGGCCGGAAACTGGAGTGTGGGGGCAAAGGCTTGAAGGGAGTGAGCAAGAAGCCAGGGTGCAGCTGGGGCACACACAGACCCACACAGACCCACTGTGGGGGCTGTTGGAGCTTGGAGGCACACCCAGCTTCCACAGGTTAGACACAGCCATTGCTTCAAATCAGCCACGTATTTAAATAGTTTATTAAGCTGCATTTGGCAGACAGTCTCTGAAGACTGCACTTAGATGCTACACCTGGATGTAGCATGCAGCATTACACTTGCATAATGACATGTACTGCACTCCAGGTTAACATGGAAAAAGCTGAGGGAAAGCTCAGGCATTTAACATTTTCAGCTTTGGGAATACTGTGTGGTAAGCAAGCACTGAGACAATAAGCTGTAACTGCTTGGGGTTTTTTGCATCTCTTTCGACACTTCTAGAGACAGAAATTTTGGGCAGAGAAGTAGAAATTGTAAAGCTACATTGAGCTTTAGGTTATTTGGGGCTTAAGCCTTTTTTACTTTTATATCTTCTTCTCAGTGTCAGTATAGCTTACTTTTTTCCCCCTCACCCTTATATATATGAGTAACAAGTTTTTTCACTCTTTTTCTACTGATATATTCAAACTCTTCTTTTTTCCCTCCCTTTTTCTTTATTTATAGTTTTGTGGTCCTCTTTTGTCCCTCTTAGTCCTTTTCTTTTTTTCCCCCCAGCTTTTGGTTCTTTTCTAGGTGTGGAAAATTGCAACTTGCCATTGTTTTTCTCCAAATGGTATTTCCCATCTATTGTGTGTGTGTGCATATGTGTGTTTGTGTGTGTGTAAGAGAGAGGACAGGAGATACTGTAAGGCTGCCAACAAAAATCAAAATTGGAGGAGACAGGAGTGCAGAGGGAGTAAGAGACTGTCTTATTGAACTTGGAGAGGAATGAGGCCCACCTGGGGCTGAACCAGCCATTGGGAAGATTAAGGAAATAAAATAATTATGGAAAGTTAGTGCTGGAATTGTGAATGGGCCTGAGAGACCTGGCTGAGGCTCAGGAACTGGGAGTGGTGGCTGCCTGAGCTGAATCAAATGCTCCGTCACTCAAAAATGGAACAAATAAGGATAGAAAAGACACACTGAGAAATTGTACTTTTGTACTTTGACTTGACTTTTTTAGCCTTATGAACTGAAGGTAACTCTTTCTTTTCTAAGAACACAATCTGTAAGGAATATCTCCTCCAATCTTTGACCTTTCAAATCAGTGCAAAGCTCTCAGCACCAATGCAGTGAAACACAAATGGGGTCAGCACATTTAAACCAACATAATAGTGAGCCTAAGGCTCCTGTTTCTCCCTGTTTGTTCATAAAGAAGACTTAAGGTGATCTTTTTCTAACTGAGTGGGTATTGCCTGCTTCTGAAATGCATTATCCCAAATTTAATGCTGAAATGTAAAGAACAGGACAGTAGCTTGAAAATTCCTTTCTTGCATGATCATCCAAATGACTAGTATATAGCACAATGAGAATTTAATGCTTCATCTTTTACTCTGTGGTTTTTGGGTTCTTATTCCTTTGAACTTTAAAAAGTTCGTAGAAAAAAAATGCACTTTAGTAAATAAAAGTATCTTCCACCGTGCACATTTCCTTAAAAAATAAACCCAAATGCTTTAGAAATTGTCTAGTTTAGCTTCCTAATGCACTTTTCATAATATCAAATAGATTTATTTGGTGGGATATGTATTATTAAGTCTTAAATGAATTGTGGTTAGAAATTTAGAACCAGTTCCTCAGCTAGCATAAATTGTTCCACTCATCCACTTCAACATGTCAAGTTCTGCTTATTAGCAATAGAAGTAGACTGGATAGAAAGGTGCAAAGAGTTGGTGGACAAGATGAAAATTATATGATTAGCACACCTTTCATTATCATTTATCTGGATCAATATATCCATTTGAGTATATAAATGTTCCTTATGCCTTGTTTTTCATATTTCTTTGTAAATATCCCTTAATAGCTTAATTATTGTTAACATAATGACTGGACTTACAATCTGATGTTGCATATTCAGCTCTTTTGTATTATGGCCTATAAAAATTTTGTAAATACAGGGATATTTTAAGACTGTTTTGTATAATAATGTGGTAGGTAGTCTGAAACTTCCTTATGAAAGGGAAGCATGTTTAATGCAGTGATAAATGAAGTAGGAAATTCTTGTATTCTAAATCTCGAAGAATACCATCAACACTTTATGACTGAGGGATTAGAGGAAGGATGGAGGAGGAATAGGATAGCAGTGACCAGAGTAACATTTTTTTTTATTGCAAAGGAAGAGAAAAAAGGCGTACAAAGAAAAAAAATCTCTTTTAATTGCTGTATGCTACTTTTTTTTCTAGTGACAACTTGCACCATTGATACAGTAAACAAAAACTGACATGAGAACATGTCTCTGTAAGATGGCACAACTCACACTACCATAGGTAGCTTTGTAGGTCATACAGTCCTTACCAGACCACTGCAGAAAGCATACAGTTTTGAAATGCTTGGAGGGGCCCACCAGATATTAACTTAAGAATTATTGGTTGTGGGTAGAAATAGGCTGAAGCCATTTCCTGCTGTGAACAACACTTGGAAGTTCTCCTTTTGCAGTACTGTAGAAAACAATGGCAGAATTTATGCAGCATTCATAGACAGCAGATACCCCCAGAGACTTCAGAAATGCTATCAAATTAAAACTGCTCTTCAGTAGGGCTTCCTATTTTGTTTTTGTTGGCTGAATAACAATAATTCAAGTGTGAATGTAAAATGAATTGTATTTACTAGATTGTTGAAGTGTGGATATTGTGAGATACAGAAGTGAATTTTTTAATATTTATTTTCTGTTCTGGTGGAGGTGATAAAGACTTTCTAAATGATAGCTGATGCAAATGCAATCAGGAGCTGTGGACATTGCCTACCCTGAAATCACAATCAAGTCTCCATGTCTCTCTGACCTGACTCATGACTGGTTGCTATTAAACCTGTGTGTTCTCTTTTCCTGATGGGCTCAGTTCTATAAAACTTGTCAAACACTACTATACCCAGGAGGTGCAATATGAAAATCCCAGGTTATATATTTGGGAAGGGCTATCTCTCTAGCCCTGTATGTTTGTTGATGACTCCATATCACTCAATGTGAGTCCAGATCATACTTTTACATACTGCAATATATTTGACTTTGATGAATATTGGCCCACAGGCTCTGGAGGGAGTTTGGCACTATGCTGTCCTAACCACCTTTACACTGGGAGGGACCTAGAGATGGACAAGTTTTCCCCATGTCCATGCAGGCCCAGACAACAGCATGAGAGCATCACCAGGGTGCTTACTTTCCTTTTCTCTCTGTCACTGGAGACAGGAATTGGCTTATAGCAATGAGAGGTGAGCAGAGGTTTCAGTGGAGAACCATAACAACCAGCTGCTATGAACGAGCTGACATAAGGGTTAGTGTGCTGACTGTTCAAGGCAGGGCAGATTAATTGCTTGTGGATAGACACAGGAAGATGTTTTGAATCCTGCTGCCTTTTCTCATTTGCCCTAGGGAAAAGGCTACTATGAGGTCCCTCTGACTTAGGGCCATGCTAGTGGGACAGGCTTAGTACTCTGAGTTATTATTCACATTTTACTTTAAGTCCACAGATGTAGTTGCTTAAAAGATTTTGAATGTTTGGATTGGAATGTATTTGAGATGGAAAATTGTGCCCCATTCTTGTGAAAAGGTGCTGAGAAGTGCTGTTGTCTGCTTGACATATCACGCTATCCCTGCATTTAAAATAAATGGTGTAGCCTTCTAAATTATTTTCACTGTCATTATAAGACATGGGATGGACTGGGCTCAAGACCAAATGTGTACTGTGTGGTTGGCTGGCTGCAGAAAAGAGGGGTTGAAAAATTAGCAAAGATTTATTTAATGATATAGCAATTTCTTGAAGAACCAGCAATATCATTCTTCTTTTTCCTTTTGTTTGAAGACTGAGAAAAGGAGGGATTATCCTCTTTCTATGTGTCCAAACAGGTTCATATATGTGAGATAAGAAATTCTATGCAATAGCTTTTACTTATACCTAGGTAACAGTGAAACTTCACCTGGCCTATGTTAATGAGAATTGTGTACTGGATTTAGTAGAATCCCCATCTAACCCCATTTAAGTACAAAGATCCTCTAAAGACAGACATTTTTTTCACTAAGCCTACGAAATACGTGAACACACTATTAATCTTAAAATATTCTGTATGTACAAGGAATAAAATGCTTGGCACTTAATTGAAGCTGGGTATATTACGGTTTTTTGGTACCAAATAATTCATTTGCACAGGGAACTCAAACCCACATTCTTTAGTTTGTATCAATTTGCTTCACACTAAGCAGAGGAAGAAAGTAATTGGTAATGTTAGTACTACTTCTGAGGAGTCATTAGAATTTACTTGACTTTTGGGATTAGCATGGATTTAGATTTGGTTGCTCCCAAAGCTGGAAATAAAAGAATCTTTTATTTTCAAAGTACAGGAAGAAAAAAATATTCCCTAAACTCTGTCATAATAGTGGAAAAAAAATACTCATGATTACGAAATACAAATTGACACCTTGTGTAGAAGCTGTATTGATTTTGACCAAATGGGGCAAAGCTTCTTAGGTAAAAATGTAGTGTTATATTTGCAGAGGAGAAGGGGAAGAGAAATGATTGACTGACAATAGGCAAATTTACCTTCTGTCCTTGATTGTAAGTAGGACATAATAACACTTTAAGTTATGGAGCAGCTAGAGAATATTATACTGGAAGCCATTCTAAGCAGTGGCTGTAATAGACTGCATGGGATCCTTTTCTGTCCCAAATCTCAAAATGTGATCAAGCCCACTCAGTGAAATGTTTGGATGTATTGGAGTTTGCCCAACTACAAACCCCATAGGAAAGCCAGTGATTTCTACGGGCTTGGGGAGTTTTAGTATCAGGACTTTACAGAGCCTCAAGTAGGACCTATTGTCCTATTTGAAAGCGTAGGAGGGAATGAAGTTTGATTTGCTGGATATTTTATTTAAAGAGTTAATGAACTGACATATGTTTATACTTACTACTGATAATCTTCCTTTGGAAAACCCATCTAACTTCTTAACTGTACAAAATTGGCATCCTGTGTGACCTAAATTGGATTCGAAAATGATATTTGGATAAAAATCAAAAAAATACATCCTACTGGTTATATATGATTGCTTTATTATGTTTGATAAGAATGAAAAGCCAAAGGATTTGACAGTCCCAGAGCCTGGCAAGTAAAATGAAATTCCTGAATGTAAATTAGACAGATTAAACTATCCTTTAAAAGACTCTTGATGGAGAGAAGGATGTATTTAAAATCCAATAAACTTCAGACCTGCTTAAAATGGCTTAGAATGAGGTCCAGAATGCTTGCTAAGTTGAAACTCCACGGTTTTGATTTAATAAAAAAAATTTGTGGATTCTAATTTAAAAAAATGCCGTAACTGTATTCACCTTGCAGAAATAAATATGAAACCATATGGAGAAGCATATTTCCACAAATGTATTCCAATTTAAGATGAATTAACTGTATGCTCTACTTTGTAATCAAACAACAGCAAATTTCTTGTATTTCTCTACAATTATTAAAGAAAGTAATTTCAGCTTCTGTATGACTTCTCATAAGAAATGCACAGAAAATAATGTGCATTTGATAGAAGTTCTAAATGGATGTCTTAATAATTTTTTTGTAAGATATAGGTGTCATAAGTAAGGATGAGGTATTTTTATGTTACTAAGTTGCATATGTGATTGGCCATGCTGGTAAAAGAGCACAAAAGAGTCTTTGTTATACTCTCAGTAGAGCTATTTATACATTGTGACTTACTGTGTCCAAAGACTGCTTCCTGCTTCCGTTAAAAAGTAGTCCCTCCAAATAAAATAAAAGCCATAAACCCTGACATTACTCAAGGCCTGTCTATTGAAACAACAACAAAAAAAATCACACATGATTTTGCATTGCCTGTATAGAGTTCTCTTGAGTTTACTTAAATACAGTTCCAGATGAAGCATACTGTGAAAGCAATACCTTCCATACCTAAAGAAGCAGAGAGACATTTTATTTGGTTAAAAAATAATGATGGTCCAAGAAATCAGGTGCATCTACAGGTTATAGCTGAAGCTGGGGAGGACTGTAGCAGTTCTGGTCATTGTATAGACCATAAGCTCTGTAGTCAGCAAATACTCTTTGTGTTGTACTTGAAGACCCTGTGGGGAGACCTGATACATGCTTTGGTCTTTGTGAAGTTTTAATGCAGTGTCTGCACGTCTTCCCTCCTGGTTCCCCATGCCCTTGGTCAACCACAGCTCTTTCCTCCACATCTGTATGTGCTCATTAATGAGTTTCACTTTGATTTCATGATATTTGAAAAGATAATATGCCAGGTTTCCTATAGCTTCTATGTAGGTCTAGGAAAAGACTCCCAAAGCAAACCATCAAAAAAACAGAAAAGAAAGACACAGTTAGATAAGATTTCTGTTCTTCCCATTCTGAGAACACACATGACTTTTTGTAGCCTTATAGTGTTGGGCAATAAACTTAGTCTAAAAAGATGTAAGAAAAATCTCATCCCTTCATACAGACTAGTGCTCAGTATAGGCATAAACAAGAACTCCTCAAACCATGAATATTAGAAAGCTTCTCTCAACATTTTCAGTATGGTGTAAAAATTTTTAATAAGACCCCAACCAGCAATTAACATGTCTTTTTTTTTTATTTGGAATGAAAAAATTCCACTGTCCCATAGTTCCCAATGGTCTCATCCATATTGGAAAATTTCATATAAATAATGTATGTATTACAAAAGGTAGAATTTGCTGCCTCAGCTATCTTTCTGACTTTTTTTTCTCCCCCCAATACACTTAATATGGCCTTTGATTTTTCTGTCTATGATCATTCTATAGTGTGCCAGGGAGAACTCATTCACCATTTTCTTGCCAGGAATAACCTAAGCAGGCGACAGGTGTGAATGGGAATGAAGTGAAAATTGGAACTATTTAACTGCATCTAAACCAACCCTCTGTACATAATACATTTCTCTGTCCCTAGAGAACACTCAAATCTCTCATTTTAAATGTGTTAATAGCATTTATAGACTAATTTTGGTTTAATTAGTACTATTTTTTCTGTAAAACTAAAACAAAACAGTGTTAAGCAGAATCTCTGAAGAGCCTTGATTCCTTTACACACATTTCTCCACCAAGAAAAATAGACTCCATTTACCCTAAACCTTCTACCATTTGCATTGAAATGGCACAGTGATATTTAATGAAGAAAAGGAAAAAATGCTATTGCTTATATTTGCATTATATTTTTTTTAATGTAAGCATCTAATACTGTTCCCACACTTAAAAAGAAAAGCATAATTAAACTTTAATTTTTATTGCAGTATTTTATTCACATATATTTTCACCCATTCAGAACTGCATGATATATACACAGAGACATATTTCAAATGAGCAGTAGGGTTTTCAGTGATTCTGGTGAGTCTTAACCAATTAAACTAGATAAACTGTAGTTTTTCTGTTCAGACTGTTAGGAATAATTCAAGGAGTGCTGTGTATAGATCCATTATTTTTGCCCTCACACTTCATAATTATTATGCAACAAGTTAAGTTTTATTCACAGTTTTACACATAAATCCTGAAGCTCTTGGTTATTTTTTCCTTGTGTCAGAATGAGCTCCCAATAACGTGAATGGAAGTTCAACTTGAGTAAAGATAGAGTAATAAAAACTGGATCCGGATCTCAGGATTTGGCACATGGACACTGGATCTATTAAGTCATCTTGTCCATATTCCTGCCAATGCAGAATTGTTCCCTTCAGCATAATCTCCAGTGCCTTATTCAGTCCAATTTTAAATGACTTGGGTGAAGTGGTTTCCATTACTTCACTTGGTTGAAGTATTACTTATTCCACAGACTAATATAATGCTTTTCAAGCTGCTTCATTCTCATGGATCACTTCCCAATCCCAACATTTCCCCCAGACGAATGTGTATGAGTAAGGGTAAGGAAAATGTGTGTAGAGAATAAAGGCCAAAAGGAAAAAGTGGCATGAAGTCCTTCCCCTCACTCCATTTTTTTTATGTCTTTCTCCTTGCTTCATATTTCTGAAGTCTGCCTCTTCACTTTTGCCAGTGAGACTTGGACCGAACTCCATGAGAAACAGATCCACTGTAAATTTTTCCCCATTTTTCTGCATGTGAATCATTCCAAAACTGTCCCACTTCCCCCCTCCCCCCCTTCTCTGTTACATCTTATTATTTTTACTTTCCTCTCTATTTTGTTTATTTTTAGTAAGGCACTGACTTTTACCAGTTATTGCTGACTCTTCATTATTCATTATCTGTCACTTAACTCTTAAGCTATTAGTCTGATTAGAGGGAATTTTTCATAGGGGATGTATGGAAAATATTTTTTGCAGGTGAATATGGGTGTGTACAATAAATATGACATTTTACAAATTATCATGAACACTAAAAGCAGTTATAATAGTAGACAAGATTGATGAAAAAAACATTGAGAAAGGAAACAAAGGTTCGTAGGCCCTGTTTTGTGGTATATCACATGTAAACAGATAGTTACCACTTCAAATCACTGTGCATGCAAAATGAGGTCCAAGTACTTGGTACTGTGAAATTCTGTGCTAAGATCTTTGTTTCAGTTTTCAGCTGTATATACAGTATATGCTGCAACAACAAAGGCTGAAACTGGCACTTTATTGAGATGTAGAAGTTCAACAGCAGGAAATAATCTTCTTTGAAAGAAACCCCTATTTCCGTCCTCTTTTTTTTTTTTTATATATATCCTTTAGTAGCTGATCACTTAAAACAGGTGCCGTAATTCATGATTGGACATTAAACGTTTACGATGGATGGTGTCTGTGTTTAGGGACAACTTTATGTACCACTGCTTGTAAGGCACTTCCTGTCAGGAATCAAGTGGAAATAAGATCATGTAACACTCTGGCAGATTATACATTCAGATATTATAGCTGCTTGAATTGTTCGTTGGAATTCACTTACTCAGTTTATTTTAATATGTGTAATTAGTCAGAAATGAAACTTGATTCCTAAAAATATGTTCTGTCAATAGATGTGTTCAATGAAGCGGTAAAAAAGATGCCATATGGGTAAAAACATGCCTGACTCTCATGTACTATCAGTCCTGCCCAGGTTTCTGGGCTGTGAGAGCTGGAGTGGGAACATCTGGATGAAGTTGCCAGTCATTCTTAAGGGTAAGCATGCCAGGGTATGTCTGGCCATGCCAGTGAGAAAGTCAGGGCAGGGTCCTGAGGCCGCAGTAAAAAGTGGTGCCTGAGCACTGAAAAGCCTTATTGCAGTTTTGTTTGACAAATATTAGGTTCTCAGACAGAAATGAACTGCTACCAACTGCCATCCATGCAAGTTGGCTTCATGCAGAAAGATTACTGTCAGAGGTATATACTCGCCTTCACTGGTTTACAAACCATTCTCTTTACTGAGATATCCATATTTGCCCCCAAAAGAATTAGCATCTGTGATTTCAGCTGTATAGAGATGAGGATTCACACTCAGCACAAACTACACTGTACTGAGTGCAATCTGACATCTAATAACATGGGTAGAGGTGTTTCACAGATCCATCCATAAGCTCTGGCAGGATGGCACAGACAGCTATCTCATGGTGTGGATGAATCCACGGGGCTGTGCCCCCCTTCTCTTTTCTCTGTTCAGATAAAGGTTTTATCTGCTCTGATATTTGTGCAGTTTTAAGAAGTTTTGAGATACTTGTAATGTAGACAGAAAACAAGTTCTTTTCCAAAGAAAAGACACCCTTGAGCTTTGAAAGGCATCCTGCAGCATGCGGATTTTCTTCCATTGCCTTGTGAAGTGTTTGTGTACCTGGAACACGCCCTGCAGAGACAGAACTGTGATGAGATAGCTTGACACATTTTGTCTGCTGGGCACAGCCTCTGCTCTTTTCTCATGCCACTCTTATTAACTCTCTCCTTCCATCTGGTAGTAATTGTTCAGGAGACACAAGAGACCTGCTGCAGCTCCTCTGGGTGCAGCAGAGGTAGCTTCACCTGTCATACTGGGAATAGTTGGATGTATTTGGCTTTCCCCCTCCAGAATATGCAGGTGAGCACCCTTCTCACCCATCCCAACTCTGCATAAAGTATATGAATATAAAATACCTAGGATGTATTTTACATATAATAAATATATTATACAGATAATATACATATTTCTATACAAAGAAAATATGTATTCATAATCCTTGTCTCACATGTGTGAATATTCATGATGAATCATGCATCATTAGCCCTGGATGTACTTATACCAAGCAAGAAAAACTCTAGTGCCAAATATCTAAGGTTTCTTTAATAGATTTTTTTTTGTTAAATTGGATATTTAAGAGAGTCCTTTACATTTAATCTTAATCCTGTCAGATTGATAAATTAATTTTTCTTCTCCTAGCACAGGAGACAAAACATCCATAAAAGCAACATTTTTCCAGTGCATAGTATAAGTGGTCTGCTATTCTAAGGACAAAAAGCAGTAAAACAAAAATGGGATATCACCCAAGAAAATATTTGAGAGGCAAATAGAACCTGGAAAAGAGAGAACACAGGAAAACAAGACACAATACAGAAGGTATGTCATATAGGAAACATTACATCCTCCTTCTGGAGACAGCTATCGTCAAACCTGCTATTATCAAAACAAAAGCTTCTTTGACCATAATTGGTCATAAAGGCATTGGATCCTTTTTCAGCTAGTCCTGTGTTAAGATGACATCTGGGTTATTTTTTTTTTTCATCCAAGCAGGCCTTACCAGTGGTAAATTTGTTCAGAACACTTCTGTATTGCCTCCAATATGTTATTCACCAGGGGTATCTGCATGGTAGGAAGAGTGGTGAATAAGGCTGTAGCCAGATCTGTCCCCATACTGGTGCACTGTCATCAGAATAAGGATTAATTAAGCATGTTTTCAGAGAAAAACTCCTACTGAAATCTTTTATGAAGTCCCAAGTAATTTAAATGTCGAGAATATGAGCCCTGAGAACAGGCTCTTTAAGCACATTCTTACTCACTGCCAAACTACCCAGGGTATTGCCATGCAATGAGCTCATTCAGATGTTAGTTTCACACTTACCTGCTCCAGAATAAGAGTGAATTGAGCCAAGGTTTCAGGCATTATTACCTAGGCTGTAGTTAATTGCCAATATACTCAGCTTCAGGAACACAACCTGTAGGGCAGATTCTTAGCTCCCCTAGACTTAGCTTCCTAACAGCTGTTGACTGACAATTTATAACACAAGCAGAGACAGTGACAAGTTTTCTTTGACAACTAAGGGAAAAAAAATCAATATGTTTTTCATCTGATTAGGTGTGTGGAGCTTACTGCTTCATTTTACAGTTAATAAACATAAGACAGAGCTTCTTTGACGAATATGTTTTAGAAGCCTTTAGAAAAACAAAACAACAATAAAAAAAAACCAAAACAAAACAAAAAAAAAAACAACCCGAAAAAAGCTGACAACAACAACTCCCCCAAATGTTTTCAATGCTAAAATTTGAAGTGCAGCAAGATCACTATACAGACCTCTGGCTGGAAGCCCACAATGAAGCCCACTACTGATGATGTACAAAGGAGCTGAAGAATATCTTTGCTTTGTAGGTGGCAGAGTGCCTTCACAAAGTCCTGGAGTACTTTGCAACAGTCTTCGTCATAATGAACAAACATAAACTCCAGAGTCCAGGAAAGATGGTAGAAAGTGGTAGCAGATGAAAGAGCATTTTTAAACTGTGTACAAGTCTCTTGGACCTGAAAGGCCTTACAGTTCTCCTTCTTATGAAAGGAAAATTATTATTTAGATTTTGGATTGAAAATATATACAGGTTATCCTCACCTCAATGCGTTCTTCAGAATCTGTGGATGTGGATTTTGAGAAGGCTTTTTAAACAACCTCCTCAACATGATAAAGGATTTGAGTGATTTTCACAAGTTGTGCAGGTGATGTAATGCATTTGTTTTACTTGCTTGAAAGAAACAATGTACTTTAGTGAAGCATTTGCTTTCACCAAAGCCCACCTATGTTGCCGATGGCCGTTGTGCCTTTGGCTTGAAATGGAGGATGCTGTGCGGTGAGCAGGAGGTTTAGAGAACAAACAGGAACCTTTGTTTCCTTTCATTTAAGGAAAAGAAAACAAGGCAGGAGGAGCAATGCTGAGCAGCTGCCTGAAAGCTGCTTTGTCTCAGCGTCATTATGCCATGATCCCTGAATTGGTTTTTGATAAAGTATATAATGTATTGGAAGAAATCACCGAACTATATCAGTTGTAAGCAGTTTTATTTAGAATTTACTCTCTCTGATGGCTAGAGATAGCAGTGTAAATCCTACTAAGCAGATGCTGTGCTCTTTGAAACAGGACTCGTAGTCTCATACAGAACCTAACAGTAGAATTAACAGCAAATATGATAAGGCAAATGCATGGCTGTCAAACTCCACTTACCACCCTTTTCATTGTATGTTTCATTGTATTGTTATTTTGTGGAGCAAAGAAATCATGACAGTACAACATACTGGCAGCATGAGAATCTGTCTCATTTAACATTGTGCTACTGTTGTCAGTTGGGAGAGCACTTACTCAGTTTGGTGCTCTCCTCTGAATACCCAGGATCATTTAAAGTTACTGGAAATGTGAATGCTTTGTAGCATCTGCTTTTTACATTGTAGTGTTCTGCAACCTTAAAAACAGATGTCTGAAATAGTTTATTGCGCTTTTCCTCAAATATTGTACAGCACTGGTGTGTGCAGAGCACAAAGGATTATCTCAACTGTGTTGTGTAGGTCTTTGTCTTTAGTTTATGGTCTCTGTGATCTATTGTATGTAAACCTTTTTATGAGACTGGGAAGGGGTGGTAGCCTAAGTAAAATTAAACACTGTATTGTGATCAAAAAAAAAAAATTATGTCTCTCCTGCTCTGTAAATGGCCACACTGAAAACCCAAAATCAAAAGCCTTTGGAAAATGCAATATTTTCTTCAAGTAATTTTGACCAGGGAAATATTTAACGCTAGACAAGATGTTGGTTTTTGTGCTGGCAATAAATAGGACTAATTTTCCCAAGGGATGGGGGAAGTGTTCTGTCCATTCTCTCACATTTTGAAATTCCAGTGGGGAAAGCTTAGCTATTTTTGTCATGTTGTCTTCTAGTTCCTGCATCACTTTCTTCTGTGAAAAAAATAGAGTCAAGTACCAGCACGGCTAAAAGCTAAAGAGCACAAGATGCTTCCAGGAGAAATGAGTGATATATATCTAATGCTTTGTTCAAGCATCTGTACCACTGTTGATTTTAATGCATTCTTGTCTTTATGCCTAAAGAATCATGCCAGCATAAAGTCTTTATACTGAATAAAGGAGCATGCTGCTTCCCTATAGGAAAACGCTAATCAAATCTATCTAATTTACAGCTTGGTTTAGTGGTCAGATCACTATTGGAGATTTTCATGGTATTGTAATAACATGGAACCAATCAGTAGATTGGCCTGGATGGGAATGCTTACATTTAAACTCACTGAATAGCAGGATGTGATTGGAATTGGGTGCTAAGGAAAATATTCTCAAAGATACAAAAGAGTGTATCTGAAAATCCCAGTAAAGAAGACATACTGGCTTATTTGAAAGGCATTGGAGAGCAGAAGTCCATGGACTCCTTCCCTTGGTTTGCCCTTTCCCAGCATTTTATCTTTATTGGTAGCTGGGGAGTATGCAGCTGTTTGGTCTTCTGCTCTCATCTGAAAAACCTCATGTTGATATATCTTTAAATTAAGAGATAGGAATGTGCAGAATTTTCATAGCTTGTCACTTTGCTAAAAGATGGAATGCATAAATTCAAGGTTTTACAGATCAGGAAAGGGTTTCCCCTAGGCTTCCTCTACTTTGGGAATGCTATAAACATTGAACAATAAATAAAATATAATGTTTCCTCTCAGATTAAGGGTTTTTAAGACGATGGCCTGGTGCTGGGCCTTCTGAGGAGTTCAGTCTTGTGCCAGATTATGTGTTTTAGAAAGCAGTGCTGAATTGAAGTGGCCTTGTGAGCTGCAAGTACAAGCAGATTCTTCATGGCTTGCCCATGTTAAGATCATGGCATTTTACAGCAACAAAACTTCAGAAGTCTGAGGATCTTTCATGTTGAAGTTATTGGTACCTTAGCTCTTCTAAAATCCTACTCAATTATCATAGGCCACAGTCAACAAGAGATGGGGAATTTCTTACATGAAACTTAGCCATGTGAAACCTAGAGATTGTCTATTCCTTAGTGCATTCTAATCCTAGAATTGCCTAAGTTCAGATGTCCTCTCACTGTAAAAATGAATTTTTCCCAGGCCAATATTTTTGTTTGTATTGCTGCATCTGCCTGTCTCTGAGGAGGTGTTTACTCCTTTCCTCCAAAGCTTCATCAGAAGTATCAAACAATACATTCCTCTTTGATCTTAGTAGAGTTCAAAAAGAATTTGGACAATGCTCTCAGGCACATGATGTGACTGTTGCTGTTGCAACGCGGATGTGTAGAAAAACCACACGAAGTCCAGGGTCAGTAGAAATGGTGCCAAGGCCGATTTAATGTTTTTTTCCCCGAGGTTTTATATGTTAGTTCACAAAAAGTGAGTTAAATGGCATAAAGTAATTGGTTCTCTGGCCATCCACCCCTCGAGGGGATTGGCCCAACTCTAAGACGTCTGTTCACAAGTGTCTTTCTAGTTGAAGCCATAACAATCCAGCAAAAACAAGTAGCAGGTGCGAATATTTATAAAACTGGTAACTTTGTTTTAGTTAGCTTGCATGGGAAAGACAGAGTTCTGACAAAATGCTAGAGAGCTGAAGAAATTCACTGCTGAAGCTCTTTCAGCATCCACAGTGTGACTCTTGAGGATGTCATGTCCAGGGGCAAGAGTTTGGTTAGATGAGCCTTGTGGGTCCCTTCCAACTCATCATATTCTGTGATTCTGTGATCTCTTCCAAAAGGCTCAGCATGGCAGGCAAGCATGTAGGAACCTATATCTTAGAGGGTAGCATCATGGGACAGGATCCAAATTCTATATTCACTTCTATTTCTATTTCTATTTCTATTTCTATTTCTATTTCTATTTCTATTTCTATTTCTATTTCTATTTCTATTTCTATTTCTATTTCTATTTCTATTTCATATTCACTTGAAGGAATTTATTGCTGCCTACCACAGTATGGAGTCATCTGGATGGAAATACTCACCTTTGTCTTGTCTTTGTTTTTTTTCTATTGAGTACAGTGAAAGCCATTGTAAGCAGTGTTGTAAGCTTCACTAGCATAAGGCTATTTATCACAGTCTTCTTCATTATAATTTCTTTTTCTACCTGAAAATATTGTGCAGAGCAATCCATAAATCCCACATGTGCATTTTGCTTGTGCATATCAAATCTACCCCACATGTACAAATCCTGTGTGCAGGGCAAATACAGTAAGTTCAAAGCTTCTTGGAGGCATCTGTCCTGCTGTGCATATGACACACACATTTCTTGCATGGAAAAGACAATGCAGCAGCCTTAGGAACATGCCATAAATGTGTGAGCATATACAAATACTTTTGTCTAGATTAAGCAGCCACATGTTCAGGCTTGTGATCTCATATGCCCTGAGATGTGACTGCCACCAAACCTCCAGAGAGAGATAGAAGGCTCCTGTCAGCGTGTTGCTTCTTGGCCGGTACTGGGTGTGCTCCACACACAGGGTCTTTTCTGTCCCTTTCTTAAGAGTCCAACTCTACACTATTATAGCTTTAGATGGTCACCTGCATTTTCAGGTATTTTTGATAAATAAACTCTGGAAAGCTAGTCTCAATACCTTGACAAACTCTGATGAAATCCTAGACTATGTAAATACCTAAGGCAGAGTGACTTGACTTGCAGTTCTTCCAGTAATGAGAGCTGTAGTCCATTCTGGAAGACCACACCAACATTATTTAAGTGCTTTAATGAAGAATTAGGTTTCAAATTTTAGTCATCAGAAGTTTATGTTGTGGTCATGGTTTGTGTGTGTATTGCAAGACTCGTGGGTAAAACAATGAATAGAAACTTTTTTTATCCCCTAGTTGTCTTGGAAATCATGTTTCATTAGAGCAGTGCAAAATGTTCACAATGAAACACCAGACCACACAAAAGTCACCTGGTGTGGAGTTTCGTTACAAACTAGTAACGCAAACCATATTTATCAAAAGATTTGCTTAGCATTGTGCAACTCCTGAGTGACCTGAACTCAATTTTAAGCATATAGGGTGTGTGGCTTTGGATCAGAATCCTGCAAAATTCATAGCTTTGCATGGTTTTGATGTGAGGTGTGAATAAACACCAGGTGAAGCACAGCAATTCCAATTGAGTTTCAATTTGATCAGGATTCAATCCTCACCCGGTGTTAATCGGTGTAGCTCCATTGAAGTCAGTGATTTGCCCCATTGTTGAGCTACACCAATTTACTGTAGCCGAGGGCCCGATTGAAATTTTTAGTTTGTTCGAACCTGAAAGTCAAAGTCTAACTCAGTGGGTGTGAAAGTATTTGGACCAAAATGAAAGAAAATGTTTGGACAAATACTCATGAAATAAAACTAGTTCTATATTTTGCAGCTGTAAGGTCACAGCCCTGAAATATAGATTCCTAATGATGTAACCATAACTTCAAATTCTTCCTTACTTTTTTTTTTTTTTTGCTAACCAGAAAAATGACTTTTGCTACCTTGTTTAAAAGGAAAAAGCAGTATTTCTAATCAAGTTCTATAATAATCTCAAATCAAACAAATTTTGGAGGTAGCTAAGAAAACTGATGACTTTGATTGCAAAAGAATGCCTAAGAAATCTGTATATTGTATTTGTACTTTTATGTTTAATATATTACTGCAAAGGCAGCAAAGGCATTCAAGTGCTACAGGACTACAAAGATGATCCTAAAAATAAACTTTTCCAGGCCAATCCTGGAGTAAACTGAAAAGTGACATCTTTAACTTGCCTTTCAATTCTGCTTCCTTTTTTTTATTGTTTCCTTTCCAACAGTTCCATCAATTCAGACAACTTTCCATTGACTTGGCTTTTTCCCTGAATATACTAAATAGTGAGAAAATAGAGCTCTGGTAATGCAAGGGGGTGTATCTCTGAAACATTGGTAATGTTTCCCATAGAAACAGAAGTGTGATATCATGCATTTATAATAAATGATCAGTGTGGCTTCACTGTCTACATCCATAATCCTAAATCAAGACAATGTTCCTGGGTGCTGGGAATTGATCAGCTGTACTGTTAAATTGCTACAGCTGCCCCAGCATGGTTTGGTTTTAGGCCTGGGCCCCTTAGCACTGCCAGACAAATTCTGGGCACAGTGACCATTTCCAAGTCGGGTGTGCATCCCCCTGCTTGTAGGGTAAGAGAATTAAACAATATGGTCACAGTCCAGGACATGCCAGTTATTTGCAGCTATCAGGATTGTTCTGGCATGCTTAAATTATTGGATTTGTTATATTTATCTGACAACTTCTGGTTACCACATGACATAAGCAGCATCAGTTCAGGTATCATATATGTTTGTTAGAATTTTAGAATCTTTTGGAATCTGCCAAAGAAACCCCAAACAACCAAAAAAATACTTCTCTAGAGACTAGTGCTCCTTGCTGGTCGCACAGACTAATTCAGGACACTAAATATAGGTGTTTTTTTAAATAGACTATAAAAGAAAAATGAAGGAGGATTTCTAGCATGAAAAAATCCTCTTGGCAAAGGTATTAAAACTGAGAAAGGACGGTGAGTAAATGTATTTTTCTCTATGGAACAAGTGAAAAATCTGTATGAATTAGCTGGTAAAACATGCTATCACTGCTTTCAAATTTGTCAATGTTTTTATTCCTTTTCCCTTTCTTTAGGTATAATAGTGTTTAAGGTGTTATGAGCTGAATCTTTAACAATTTACGTCATTGTTTTTGCTTAATAATAGGAAATAAAAGGAAGAACACACACAAGTATCAAAGCTTTTATGGGAAATTTGGAAATAGATACCAAAAACTTCCCAAAAATTTTGAAATCTGAACCATTTCTTGGGTTTACAAATTACTTGTGGAGAACTTTTTTTTTTTTTTTTTTTTTTTAAATAAACAACTGACAGCATTTACCAAAACTGTACTGTTTTATGGCAAAAGGGGGTGAGGTGGGGGGAGCATTTCATTAGAATGACTTTCCATGAGCATATTCCATTTTGTCACTTTTCACTGGAAAAATAATAGTCAAGTCTTTCCAGAGAATGCTTTCATTACAAAATTTAGAGGATCCTTTCACAGTCAGCCTGTACAGTGAGAAATATCCTTTAAACAGAGTGCAGAACTGAGATTATGATGAGGTAGGAGAGCAGCTTGGTGTGGGTTCATTTACAGGTGTAGAACTGCTTCTATATTGCCCCTATCTGAGAGCACATCAGGAAAATGTAACAAGTTCCCTTTCCTCCCTATTTAGTAATCCTGTTCATCCCTGGCAACACTGATGCTATATGTCATGACTGTTAAACTCCAGTAGGTTAGATAAAGAGGTCTGAATGTTCTAAGTTTGAGAAAGAAATCTGTTGTAAGGCTGGGAAGTCTCAAACTCCCCTCTTTTCTCCCAGAGTCAGTGAATGAGGGAGATCTGTGTCCTCTGGAGAGGAGCAGAACCAAGGAGTGAGCCTGAAAGAGTGACAAGAGTGTTGAGAGGAATTGCCCAAAACATTCCCTTAGAACAGAAACCCCTGGAGAAGAGGGATGGTCCACTGGTTGACGAAAGGTCCAGACTGAGAGCTGGGAAATCAACGGCAGCCTGAGGTAGTTCTTGAAAAGTTGGCTGCTTGCCTGTCTGCCTGAGGTTTAAGCCCCAGACCTGTCAAATTCTGCATACAGCTCTGTGCTGTTTTGTGAGTTGAGACTTGGAGTTTTGACTCAATGCCAAGGGCCTGTATGCTCTGCACCTACTGAAATATTTGGGGTATTGTCAGGCATTGTAAACTTTTTCTTGGGGTATATTCATACAGAGGTTTTCTTGCTAGCATTCCATACAAAAATATAATTTTAAGAGGTGTTGTGAAAAAGATCACTGGCTGAAAAGTTAATTTCCTGCCCAAATGGATGACGCCTGCAAGGTAAAATAAATTCATTTAAAGAAATCAGCTATCTAAATCAGTCTCTTTCAAAAAGAGTTTACTTCTGTCAATAAGGCAGAATATTGTGAATCTACACACTTCATAATTTGCACATAAGGTTGGCAGTTTTTCCCCATTTTTTGGCAACGATTTAGTAGCTGTAGCAAGAGCTCAGATTACTCAGATTATATTATATTACACAATATACTGCAGCATATCTACAGAAGATCGTTATTAATTTGTATTAATGTGAACCCACCCATGGTATTTTACTGCTTTTTTGTCTCTCTTTTTTCTTTTTCTGTTTTTTCTATTTCTTTTTTCTGCCAGAGCAAGAAGCACATTTCAATCAAGCATCCTGAAAAAGTAGTGACGTGGTGTGATGGTAGAAGTGTGGAAGGTGGGGAAGGGACCAGATGTGAGAAATCTTCCTTTTACATCCAGATAAAGTCATTTTCCTCCATGCTATTGGATTAGGAGTCAGAAGACCTGTGTTCTGCTCCTGATTCAGGAATTGATTTGCTATTCCACTAAGTCACACATTTGCTGTGTCTTTCATAGTTCTGCAACAATCTGTGAAATGATGGTAAGACTTTGATGCTTTTGATATCCTTTGCTTTAAGCTCTTTTGTATATTTTGTATGAGGGGCTATTATTCACTTTTAAAATGCATCCAGTGATTGCTTACACAGGAGTTTGGTTGGAATCACTGAAAACTAGAGTGGTTTAAAACACCTTTGCATAGGCTTCAAGAAGAATGAGAATTTGGTTCTTGTATCTGAAAGACAGAAATCTGAGACCAAAACCAAGCTAAGTTTTTCAATTGTTGTTGAAAGCTCTTGATTTCAGCTAAAACAAATTGGTTCAGTTGTGACAAATTTGTGTTCGTCTGGACAATGATTAAGAATAGGAAAGAACAGAACCTGGCCATGTATTATACTCCCTAATTTTAATGAGGACATAATATTTATTCCTTCTAAAAAGGTGTTTCTGGCTAATGACATTACTAAAAATTTGGCTTGACATTATCTGAGCTTGTGCAGCAAACATGACCTTGCATTTTATAGGATTTTAAATAGGATTATTATGAAGGAGAGAGCAACTAATTAGAAGATGGCAGGTTTCCAGTTTCCAGTTGATGACCTGCTGTTGCTGCTGCTGCTTGTTGCTGTCCCCAGAGTGAGTGCAGCAATACGATCCTCCGCTTCGGGATGTACAGAATGTTCTGTGGTGTTCAAGTCAGGCACTTCATGGAAACTTAGCAGGATCTTGCATCCTCAGTGCTTTTCATCCGCTTGAGCTGGGGAAACCTGCCAGAAAGCCAAACCAAACATTTTTATGGGTTTCCTCAGGCCCTACCTCCACATCTTGTTGAAAAATTAAAGTACACAATCATGGGTGGGTCTGTTGAAGCAAGCAGGCACTATTATTCCAGGTTTTCAAGGTTGTTTTTCAGTCTATGGATCCAGTCACTTAAGGAAGAGCACGTCTGAATTATTTTCTGAAATATCTTATGGAAACCCTGTTTCAGAAACACTTTCCAAATAACTCTTAATGACTGCAACAAGAAATCATAGAAGGTAGAGATTTTGCTGGAAGCATAAGTAACCCAGAAATTTAGCAGTATAGTTTTATTGATGAAATGGACTTTCAGATAAAAAGGTCCAGTAGTACTCCCATTTCCCACTCCTCATTTTACTCCCACTGTTTGAATTCAATAAATACTTAGAACAAAGTCTTGTCAGAATTTTTTAGTCATTATGGCTAGATATGAATTTAAATCCTACAAATAAAGTGTCAGCTGTTGCAGTTTGGAGTTCAGTGCTGCTTAACCACCTAAATATTTGCCCAAATTTTCAGATGAAGTTTTCAATCCACACTTTTCTTTGTTAAGGCTATATGTTTCTCATCATTGGGGCAGCTAGTTGCAGCTTGTGCACACATCCTCAAACAAGCTTTAAATCATACTTCTTGGCTGCCATGTGGACATGTCTTTAACCTCTGCACAGCAATGCCAAAGAGTAAGCTATTTTTTCTGATGCAATTTCATTGCATTCTTTCTGAATCCCCAACTTTGATCTAGAAAGAACATCCTGGCTGGATAGGAAGTTAGTACAGGCTATATATTTAGTTCATGTTATAAAAATTAGTCTTAAACCTTTCAAGACGTGTGCATACCTAAGACCAATTAAAGGGATTTTATTTCCATATCCTTTTAAGAGATTAAACAGTAGATGCCAATTGTGCCAAAATGCTTCGCTAGTAAAAACTATCCAGAAGCCAAAAAATACAGGACATCTTCATCCAGAGACATTGCCAAGTGCAAGCATTCAAAATAAAGCTGTAGCATGATTGGGTTGCATGGCACCTTTTAATCTGAGGACGCATTTGCAGAATTTCCTGGCTAAAAGCCCTGAGCTACATAGTTCTGCATGACACGAATGTCTGAAATTTCTGGGATTTGAAATCCTATTATTTTTTTGGGGTGAGTGAGGCAGAGGGCTGGGTTTTATTTATTTTGTACCAAAGCACCTCTTTAACCTCAATACTACACAGTTCTGAATTGTTTATGATGAAACTTACTCTTTGCACTCTTGCTAACTTACGCTGTGTTTTCCAAAGACTTACATATTTTGACTTGTTGTGAGTTATGGATATCCCTAAACCACCACAACTGCAATTCACTTGCATGTATTAGATCATAAAAGGTCTCATAATTGCATATAAAGGCATATAAAAACATAAAAATTTGCATAGGAGGCAGTGAGAGAGTGGAATAAAATTATTTGGTTTTTATTTCTGCATGGGTAGGAGGAGAGATGCTCCAATTTTGACAGACAGGGCAGTCTCCCTAAAATATGCTTTATACTGTGGGCTGTGCTCTGCCCATGTGAATACTTTAGAACCCTCAGTTTGCAACTACCTAGAGGCTCCTGGAGCTATTAAAGTCTCATTTTGTTCCTTCAAAGAGGAAAAGGGAGCCTGGCCCAAATTAAGCAAGGAGTGCTGCTCCCAAGACATACCAAGCTTTATGGGACTTCAAGCATAGTATTTCAAACTCTTAATTCAGAAGTATAGGGGAAAGCAATCGCCACTAGATTATGCCTCTTTTTCTAAACAATTCAGTATGTTTTCTTTTTGCATAAATGTGATGCAGCTGGTTCTAGTACCATATTTACAGTAAATATCCTCTTTGGTAAACTAAGGGCTTATTGAGGCAGTGCAGTAATAATGTGTTAAAGGATTTAATCCGCTTTTTGAACAGTTACTAAGCATATATTTTTTTGAATGAATGATCTGAACATGTTGGACAAAACTTAGCAGTGCAAAAGATCAGAAATAAGCCAATGTTTATGTTTTTGATTCACTGCATGTGAAGGAATTGTGGGTTTTGAAGGAATCCTGACTTTGCTTGAATTTAGTGAAGTAAGATCTAAGGGGTCTTCTGTGATGAATTTCTTCAGGAGTTCAAATGAAAATATGGAACTTTCAGCCAGAACCTATTGCTTAAATTTAATTAATTAATTAGACACAGAAAAATGTTAAAATGCATGGAATGAGAAAGACTATTCCCTGCTTTAATGATGTTAAGGAAAAGGACTTGTGTTATGGTTTGTGTCATCGCTGCAATCTGTTTTAAACAACATTGTATCCTGGTTGATTTTTTTCTGCATCTTTTTGTATTAAACAAAATTCTTCAGTAAAAATGACTGCTATTACGGTCTGTTTTCTTCAAAGAGATTGCTTGCATTTATCCCACCATTCAGAATCAAGTAATCTTGGAAGAAAATGCCTCTAAAACACTTTTCTGTCAGTCTGGTTAACTAAAGCCAAATTCATTTACATGGCTTTTGATTACCTGTGAAATGTGTTTGTCAGTGGAAGTAGAAAACTAATGTTAGCTCACAAGGAGTCTTTAGAATCTTTTAAGGAGATTAAGAGTGTATAAAACAAAAAGGTGAGCCATTAATTATATACTATTCCGGTATTTTTTATTGAGATTTCATTGTGGACTTCAAAATCCTCATGAGGGGAAGAGGAGGGGCAGGCACTGATCTCTTCTCTCTTGTGACCAGTGACGGGACTCAAGGATACAGCACATGGTGTGATTCTTGGGGTGTCCTGTGCAGAGCCTGGAGCTGGACTCAATGATTCTGATGGGTCCCTCCAGACTCAGCATAATCTTCTATTATTGAGTTCTCCTTAATTTCTGGCATGTCAAGCACTATTTCAACTAGCCTGAGGACAGTTTTGGTCCTCAGGTTTGAACTGTCAGGTAATGGTTTTTAGCTAAGTCAGATGGCAAAGTGGCATCCTTTTCTGTATGAGTCTGCATACATATCCCATTGAAAATTGTCAGCCTATTTATTCTTTTATTGCTGCCTCTAATTTATAGAAGACTTCTCTGTCATAATGAAAAAGCTGGCTGTGTGATTTGGCTCTTCTCAGAGAAATTGATGGGCCTCTAGAACCAAGAGTTGTGTCCAGCTTGGCATTTATCCTTACAGATGAATTCATCAGACAGAAACATAGAAATGCAAACAAAGTCTTGAGTTGCCTGTTCAAGTTTTAAAAAAAAACTGTTCTGTATTTTCATAGTTTGTTAAGTGTTTATGAATTTTACCTCTTTACTCTGGAGCAGTTCACCCTTCAGAAGTCATTGCTATAATGGCTTGACACCATTTTTCAATTTCCAGCCCCAGTTAATTTATGACCAGTGCCTGCTGTCTTATTATTGTGCCAGTCCTGTCTGTTGGCTTATACAACTATTCTGCTTTCCTGATGTTTACTTGACCAAGCAAATTAATTTTATAAAGCTCCTCCAATGATAGGTTAACTCCTCTGACTATCCTAGTAAGTTATTTCTGTACCTGTGCTAGTGATAAATTCATTTTCCTTGAAGAAAAGCTATATGTAGTATTGCAGACAAGGCCTCCCAAACCTATCACAACTGATAACTTAGAATTTGCTACTTTTCCTCTAGTGTCATCTTAAAAAAACACTGCTTTTGTAGCCTCCTGCAGTTGTCTGGTAATTCCAGAGCAACTTTACTGAATCTTTTCCAAATGAGAGTTTCGGTTCTTAGCCTTCAATGCAAGTTTCGGTATTTTCACTAAAGAGTGTAATCTCTTTCCAATTCACAAATATTCAGTTCTTTCAGTGTGTTTTCTTGTCCTCTTGTATGTTTATGCATACCTCTTTGGATTGCCATCAGTGCACTCCCATGTTTTAGACGCAGAGCATAAATCAAAATAGTAAACACAATCAATCCCTTGTGAAATTGTTCATAATGCCTATGCCTCCTGGACCTTTGTTTCAGTTTTGCACACTACTTTATCCATTTTTATGTTATCTCCATTTTTATGTGTTGGGCTTCATGCTAACATATGCTTTATTTAGTCATTGCACTGTTTACTAGACCCAATGACAGAATCAGGATCAGCATCTTTCTCCCTGGCAGATATCTAGCAAAATAATTGAAAAATCCATTAACATACTTCTTATCTTCCTAATTATGCTTAGCTTAAGTAGTGCATCAGTTTTCCTATTAGTTGTAGCAGCAGAGGTGAGGTCATCATTCATGGCTGGGGTAGTTGTGGTTTTGGAATAGGGATTTCATTGGTTTGCCCATAAATAATTTGGGGTTTGTGTTTTTAAGATGTCTGGTTTATTTAGCAGTGAGAAAACATTCAAAACACATCTTCTAATTAAAATTTATACGGAGACTCTCAACAATATACAGATATTCCATATTTTGGTCATGTATCATCCCAGATTTTGATGGATAGCATAACACTTGACTAAACTGCAAAACTGAGAATATCTTGTCCTATACTGTCAGAGTAGCCAAGTCCAGGGTAAACTGGGTTTTCCTTAATCTGAATACAATTTTTTGTTGCTGTTGGTTGATTGTTGAGAGTTCTTTTGAGGCAGAAGTGCATCACTGAATGGCAGCTTAATAGAAAACCTCTAGAATTTGGGATATTGGCTCTGTCACACCCATAACGAGTCTGCTTTGTTTTATGGTCATGTCTGTCAGAGTGTATAAACAGCTAGTTGGCTACAGCTTCAGGTCTCTTACCCAGAACCACACATGGAAAAGCACCAAAATTAGGTCCAGCATCTGAAAACAAAAAATTCTTATTACATCATTCTTCACCTCTGGAATCCAGCACAGTATTTATTGCTCTCTTTATTAATACCTCAGGCATCCCAAGCAATACAAACAGCACTATTATTGGCCTCATCTAAAAATGGTCATAATATCAGGGAGAGCTTCATAGTGGGGTCCTGTCTGCAATGAAGATGCACCTCATGTGGGGTCCTGTCTGCAATGAAGATGCACCTCATGTGGGGTCAATGTTCTTAATCCTTCAGTCACATAAACAAGCCAGCAGCTCCTCTCACTGGCACAAACAGCATTTCCCACCAGGGCAACGAGTCTTTCAGATTCTTGAGTTTTCCTGCTTACAGTTCAACATTAGCATTTGGATTGAGGCAGCTGGATCTGAGCAGGTTACAGGGCCCATTAAACTTCATCATCTTGAAGTTCACTGGCATCACTGCTATTTAAAAAAACGAAGCACACATTCCACATGTGCTAAGTATAACTTTCATCACTACAAGTATTTCCATATTCAAAAAATGTGAATATATATTTGATTTGTACTTTATGAAAGAAACTACTATATGAAGTTTCCATTTTGGCTGAATAAGTGCTGTTTAATTTGTAACTTTTCAGAGGATTAATTATAGAAAGAGAAACAATAATGACAAATGGAAGGATTTGTTTATCCAGGTTGATTTAAAAATAAACAGGATAATAGGGCTGGCCATTAATCTGAACTGGTACTAAAAGACACAAACCCCTTTTTCAGGGTGGATAGGTGGGTCTGATTAATGACATCTAGGTCATGTCCAATAAACTGTAGGTAAGATCAGTAAATAAAGTTGAAGAATTAAAGAATTCATTTACATTTTAGAATATCTGTGTCTTGTGTACACAGAATTTGGAGATCTTCAAAGATATTCTGCCCTATGCACAACCACTTTTGTATTCAAAAACAAGATAAGGCCATGTTTCTAGCCACAAAAGTTGTGGTTTGGAATGAAAATAGGGCTTTTGTTGGAAGTCACTGGCCAAATCCTTAAAGGACTTTTTAGGGTGAGACTTCCATGGATTAAGTTGCAAAAAGCTTGGGTATGATTCATTTATATTGTTAATAATAATTAAATACAATAATGTTTTTATTTGCATCTTTACATTCTACACCACCACTTACCCTACCCTTCCCACCCCCAACCTGGAAAACTGGTTTCAGTTCTGGTCATCTTCCTGAAAGCTGATTATTAATTAAACTGACTTTTTGGTTTTGGTTTCTTACCCTGTTCTAATTCATGGCAATATTTTTACCCAGTTCAGTTGCTGTGAGGTTTTTTTATGCAGGAAAGCAAATGCAACTTGTGTATTGTGAACTGGAATTGTGAAAGATTCCTAAAGGGAACTTAATAAGTATTTTTTTTTATTTTTCTTTTTATGAAAGGAATTAATATAAAAACATATTTGCAGTGTAAATTTAGGAAATAATGACACAATAAAAATGTTAAAATACCTGTGCTGTTTTGGAAACATAACTCTAATAGCTCTGAAGTAGCACAAGAAAGCCTGAAGGTGAAACAGAAAATGAGACTGACTAACTCTGGGAGTCTAGCCAATCCCTGATTGCAGGGAATTTAGATCTAAGGGGGAGTTAGGTGCTGAGTGGACATACTAAACATAGTGATTAGAAAAGGAAAGAATTAATAAATACAGAACATTCATAAAATGAACCTCTAAGGCAATGGATAGTGCAAAAAGAAAAGTTCTTGGGCCAGCAGAATTCTTAGTGATTTACACATTCCAGCAAGTGAAAAGATAACATACAGAAAAAGGCACCATGACTTCTAAAGCATCCTAGATATTTGCAACATTCACAATATCCCTATTTATAAATGAAGAGGATGAAAGACACATATTGAAAGCCGTTTGACATTTCACCAAAGATACAGCACATAAAGATTTTACACATCAGCTGATATTCTTGGATGTAAAAAAAGGAATTTTGAATTGCATTTCCTATGGCACAGGAACTTGGAACAACATGAAAGTCAAAGTTTTGGAACAGCAGTCAATCTAGAGATAGAAAGTGACATCAGTGAACATGAAGTGGCATACATAAAGGGAAAGGAAAAGTATAAGGGAGCCATTTTGTGTTCTTACTCCCAACAGGTACAACTGCACTGACAAGATGAAGGAGAATGAGACAAAGCAGAGACCGGCTGAAGCCATCGGCACAAGTATTGACAGTGAGCCAAATTGTGAAGGTGACTCATTATGAAGACGTAAACAATCCTGGTCGGTGACTCAGTGGTGAGGAAGCTTGGCTAAGACATCTGTAGCCCATATAAAGAAAACAGGATGATGAGATTTCTCTAGGGTATGGTAAGATAAACTATGGGACAATAATATTGCACGTGCCTATGATAGCCTGAAGAAAGTTGGGACATACTTACCCTTTATAGCTCATGAAGGAATGTACATATCACCAACAAAGGAAGCTTTGATTGGCATTTGCCTGGGGAATCTGAGAGGCGTGCTGGAAATGGATATAGTGTGAATCTTCTGAGAGTCTGTGGAGGAAGGAAGAGGGTGGGTGATGAATATCATCATGTAGGGAATGAACTCTGTGATGCAGAGAATATTACACAGTTTGGTCAGTTAATTTGTTATGGCTTAGAAACCACCATCTGTGTGGAAGGTCCATCTCCTTTCCAATTTTAAAAATTGTAGTGTGTGCCTGGGTCAATCTCAGCAAAGCAAAAAGAATATAAATTTTTAGGAGTTATGCTCCATAGGTCATGATTTTCAGTGAAAGGTGAAGATTATGCATCTGTATACCACTTAAAGAAGCACAGTGAACAAGACAAAAACACTATCACTGATAAAAATTTACTTGGTGTCTAAAGCAAAATACTTTACACAATCATTAGAATAAATTGAAAGCAAAGATATTGCACATTGTTTCAGTCTGCATGAGAAGAGATAGCTATAGGTAGGTATTTTTTGAAAAATCACTTACAATTTTAATATAAAATTTTATCATTTTATGAATTATATAGAAGTGAAACCCTTCTGTTTGTTATGTGCTAATGAAAAACAAGGAATCAGTGACCACAGACAAAGCTATAGATTGGCTCTTGTCATTATTTGTAGACCCAGGCTTGAAGCAAGGCTCCATTTTGATAGATGCTGTGGAAATACGCAACAGATCAAAGATCCTTAAAGCATTCTATAATTTACAGACAAACACAACTAAGAGTTTAGCACCTCTGTGAAGACTAACAAATATACAAAATCAAAGGTGTTCTGCAGTAGATGCTGCAGTGACATACCACTTTTTGAGTAGCTGGAGAATTATCAGGTAGTATTCTTTGATTCTGAAGTCTTTTAATTATTTTCTTTCCCTAGACATCTCTTAAAGAAATACTCTTCACTACTCCTATTTTTCAAAATGGTTCCTCACACTGTTGCCATTCTATCACAAAACTAGTTGAATTTATGTCACAGACATTGCTTCTGCAGGAGTGGATTTAGCTGCTCTGTCTGAATTTTGTGGCCACTGTTGAGGGAAGTGTGTGCATGGCTCATTCCCACACCTGTTTCCTCTCTGTGTTTCATTGCCAGGGAGGTTCACTGAGGTCTGTGGAGGAGCCTGGGTCAAACGATTCTTCTGTAAAATGTTTCTCTTTATTTCTATCTTCCTCTTTATACACATGAGAGAATGAGAAAGAAAAGATTGTTAGGAAGTCTTTAATGAAGGAAAATAGAAATAAAAGAGGTATTTCTCTGCTGAGAGGAGAGTTAGTGTTCAGTTATCCCCTTGTCATAACTCTATTTTTTTCTATTCATTAAAATTGGAATATTTTACAGTTTCTAGGGTACTATTAGGTAAAAAGCTAAAGTTGCAAATGATGCCAAGAATTCCTCTCAAGAGATCAGGAAATGTTACCTTCTTGGCTACTTGCAATGAAACCTGAAACTTTTGTTTTTTAGTTGCACTTTACAGACTCCAATCTTGTTTGGTATTTGGTAAACGTATCAATTTGTCAGCTAAGCACTGGACTTCTGCAGTATTTTCTCCCAGTGAATTCCTATTAAAACTAATTCAGGGAGGGTAAATTCCTGCCCATCGTGAATCAATGTACCAGAGTTTGGTCCTAAATGAACTGGTAGCTGTGTATGTGCAATCCTTCCCAGCTGCTGACAAAGATCTGACTGAGCTGGCTAAGCCAGCAAAGAAGCAAGGAACTTAAATTCTCAAGAGCTTGAATCATGGAACACAACTTTAAAGAAAAACATTGACTGGGGGTTTTGAAGGAACTGGGGAGATTTTGACCACTGTTGCTTAACAAATATGCTGTTGTCTGTACTCTTTCTCCATTTTAAGGAACATTTGGATTTCTAAATAAGATTAAATAAGCCCTAGACAAAAATTGCTTTTGGAATTTCAATGCAGCTTAGTGCAGAATACTGATAAAATTCTCTCTACCTTGATTCAGATATGGGTTTTAAAGGTGGGGTTTTATTTGTTGTGAGTTAAAGATTTGGAACAAAATTAATTTTTATTAATTTGTCACAGCCTTAAGTTCTCAGCATCTGACAATAAAATTAATTGGGTAATTTCAGCACAGCCCTAAGTTCTGAGAGAGCATCCTGCACTGTCTATTCAATAAAAAGCATTGTCTGGAATGTTGTTGTTCTAAGCTGCATGGAACAAGAAAAGCAAAACATCTGGCAGGATTCTAATACCTTAGGAAGACTTTCTACTTGCATTCATCCAGCTGGCAATCAAAACCTGTAAGACAGAAAAAAACAATGAATGCCCTCGGTCATTTTTCCCAAAATAAGATTCCAACAGTCTGAAGAAATACATTCAGAGCAAACTAGGATCATTACAATTTTCTCTCAAATAACGTGATAACTGAAGAGTTACGTTAAGAGATGCAGGAATAGCACTAAAGGAGAAGAAGGTGTCTCATTAAAAATAGTTAGAAACTACCTTAATTCTAGATGTACCCTTTGTGGTTTTTTACTTGTATCAAACACTGTTTTGGTTGTTTTCTTAATCATGGGAAGCAAACAGTTGTTCATCTGCTGAACGGATTCTCACTCTTCAAGTCTTATAATTAAGAACAATTATTTTTTGAAATTCAGGCCCAGGATCTCCAAAGCATCTCAGTGACTTTGCTTGACTATTAGATAGGCTCCCCAGGTGCAGTAACAACAAATGAGAGAAAATGTCCAGATCACTTCACCCCTCTTAAAAACTCCACATCCAGTGCACATCTGCCTATCTCTAAAGCAAGAGCCGCTCTATTTCCATGCACCATGGCATGATGGCAAACACACCGGATACGGGGCTGTCATGAGTCACCACAACTGCTCCTCAGGGGGCCCAGACCATGAATAACCCTCAATAAGCTGAATTAGGTGGCAGTGAGGGAGGACCCTGTAACCCAGCCTGTTGCTATGTTTCAAACAATCCAGTGTGTTTCCATGCTTCATGCACATATTCCTTGTTAATATGCTGGGCCAGCTACATATTTCAGAGTTAGCATCACAGAGGAAGCGCACTTACTAATCGGATGTTACTCTCTCTCTGTCCCTCTTGGGTAGTTGAAAAGAAAGAAAAGGAAATTTTACTTCGTTAACCCCTCAAAAATTTCAATGCCTGCTTTTAGCAGAGATTTAGTGACAGTACACTAAAAATTATGAAATCATAAATTATAATAATTGAGGAATTATAATCCCACTCTGGGATTTCAGCTTTGGTCCCTTGACCTGCAGTGTGTTGAAAGGCAGGACCTTGTATGCAAATTGCAGTTGACTTGTAATTTGTTTTTAGGATCAGTTCTGTAATACCTCCCATGTTTCTCTCACTCACTATGTTCTCGTTTGGAGTAACTGGAGAACTCTATTCAGTTTTCAGGATTGTATCAGAGATCTATCCGTTCAAAGGCTTTCTGCATATTTTGCATCCCTTATGACCAGGAGAATTAATAGTCCAAATCTTTCCCAGGTCATGCAATCTCTATCAGTATTTAGCTGATGATCCATTTTTTTATCAGTTATCAACATTGGCAAGGCATTTTAAAACACCAGTATTTATTTCTCTCTTTCCTGGCCCCGAATGCTTGGTTTCTTAACCTCAATTTTGTTCCAATCTATTTTTGAATCCTTTTGCATATTTTGATGATATATTACTTATGAGATAATATGAACATGTAGAGTTTTAAAAATATCCACTCTGACTTGTGGGTCAGAAGGGGATTTTTCTATTTTGCTTTTTGAGGGAAGTTTGGGTTGTGTGTTCTATTAACAGCAATTGCCTGGATTGCTGTGCTTCTGTCACATATTGGACCTCACATCTCCAGGCTGACACCTGTTATTTTCTGCAATAGCCACTTCTCACGTTCTTTGAAGTTGTGACAGGTGTTGCAAAAACATAGAGGGGTTTTATATCATGTTGGCTTAGTTCTTATTAAAACCAGAAAATATCTTTTTTCAATTACTTTTTGTGCTTGAAAAGGCCTCGTCTTCCCATGGTACAAAGGAAATGGATATTTGTTTCAGGGTTCATATGTTAAAATTAAGAAGAAGCTAGGCCTAATACAAACACAGAAGTAATGACCCCTGCCTTTCTTGTGGTTTATTCCATAAATGAGTTTTTATCACACTGGAACATGAGAAATGAGACATTGTGTCTTTGTTGAGAACGCTAGTGGACACCAGCCTTTGGATTAGTAAATATTTTCCATTTCTTTTGCACTGTACTGTTCCTTCACATCTGTCACAGCTCTTGCAAATTCTCCCTGATTAGTGCTGAGCCTATGAGATTCCGCTCAGAAATCTTTCAGTGTTCTTTTCCTTTAGCTTATCTCATTTTCTTTCAAAATCAGATTGGAAAACAAAGGGGAATGAAGCTGTTTTTACTCTATTCCTTCCTCCTTGTGATGAATGGTGATTTTCTCTCTCTTTTTAAAAATAATTATTTTATTCGCTATACATCTGATAGAAAGAACAGAGAGCTAGTTTATGAAGACCAGTGTTATCTGTGGTGTGGAAGAGTTAATAAGAAAAAGTTTCTTACAGATCTGAAGTACAAGTAACCTAGAAGTTCACATCCTTGGCTATAAATTCATAGGCAGATCCTCGGGGACCGAAAGACATATGACTTTTTTCTTTGTGATTTCCTCAGAGTTCTACCCTTAAATCCAGACTTCTCAGAAGCATGGCCTAATGCTCCCTGGGTGCATTCCCTGGTGCATTTCCCCTGCTTGTAAGTTTTTGAAAAATCGTGCCAGATCATGTTGCTATAACATTTTAACCTTGTTCCACTTGGGAATCAATAGCTTGCTCCAAACACCAGTTGACAGATATTGGTCTTCCTGTTGACTTTCTAATATTATGGATTACTCAGATTTTGGTGATAGCTTTTAGAAGAATTTCAGAGTAATTTGTAGAACAATTGCTTGCCTTGCAACTTCAATTCATGTGAACATTAATGTTCCCATTCAGCTCAGGACTTAAGCATATGCTTTAATTTAAGCTTTTTGCTTTGTTCTACACATTCAGAAAATGCTTAAATGCATGTTTAGGTACTTTACTGAACTAGGGTCATTGGGTAGTATTTGAAATGGTAGATTCCCAGTATATACAAAAAAATGCAGGATAGTTTGTTTTGGTAGTACAAAAACTGTCAGTAAAGCTGTTAAGTGTTCTCTGCTTCATTTACTTCTTCCACTTCATTTTATGGCATGTATTACAAATGAGGAAGGAAAATCAGAATTTAAATCAGAATTTAAAAAAAAAAAAAGGTCCCTTGATCTCATTTCTTTCGCAAATTCAGTCCATATTTTTAAAAATTGCAGCATCATGCTCAGTGAACAGTTTTGATCTTTTCTCCCTGGTGATCAGGGACAGGACCCAAGAGAGTGGCATGAAACTGTGTCAGGGAAGGTTTACACTAGATATCAGGAAAATGTTTTTCACCCAGAGGGTGGTAGGGCACTGGGACAGGCTCCCCAGTTAGCGGTCACAGCACCAAGCCTGGCAGAGTTCAAGAAGGGTTTAGACAATGTTCTCAGGCACATGGTGTGATTCTTGGGGTGTTCTCTACAGGGCCAGGAGTTGGACTTCAGTGACCCTTGTGGATTATCTATGATTCTGTAATATATTTTAAGGACATTTTTATTGCTGTACCTGTTGTTTGTATGTTTGTTTTTTTAATGTTTGAAGGAATTAAGAAAGATGTCATTGCTTTCTTCAGTTTCATTTCTAAGTGTTCTGCATACTAAACAGGTTTAACTAAAAGCTCACTTCAGGAGCTATTTGGTAGATTCTTAGTTAGCATGTTTGAAGGCTGACAGGGCCCAAGCCAGTATCAGTACATCTCAGAGAAACGTGCCTGTGTAGCTTTTGGGTTGGAGCTGGATTGCAGCCGGCTGGGGCCAGAGACACAGAGGAATTGAGGGAACTGCTTGCACCTGTCTGCACAGGCATATCTGTAGTTTCACGAGGTATAATTCACCTCACAGGGCTGGAAAAAAGCCCACACATTTTTCAAATCCCACTGGAGCCTTACTTTGAGGACTTAAGTGATAAAGAGTTCTCCTGAGACCCGTATATTCAGTGATAAATTTTACTCATTTATGAATGCATATACTATGCCTGCATGTTTTTCTGAGGTGCTACCCATAGGTACTGCATTTCTCTGGTAGCTAAAGCTATTAAACTATTAACCAACTGAAAAACCCTCGATGCCATTTAAACAGATGTTGTACCTTTCATCAATAATGCCTACTGCATTTTCAATCCACTGAAACTTAAGGTGTTTCCTGCAGCAGGTGATACAGAGCAATCACAGATGAAGCTTTTATAAACATATGCAAGAAAAAGATCAGCATTTTGACATTAAGTATCTTAAAATCTGTGAGAGTATCTGGTGTGCGTCCAGAAGGAAAACTTCTCCAAACATGGGTTAACAGCTTCAGGAAGAAAAGTAGAAAAACCATCTTCCTTGAAAATAATCATGTTTGCTGTGAGACCTTTTGAAAAGCCAAGTTACTAAGGCAAAGTTGTATGTAGCCTTTTGGGGTTTTTGGAGGGTTTTTGAGCTTTTATTGTAAAATGGTATAATGCCTATGTTCCTTTAGCAGTTTTATTTCAGCTTTGGGAAACTGGTCTACATCTACAGCCTCATCTGAAGAAAACAATGTTTTGTGATTTGAAGTTAGAAATAGGTTCTTGTATTCTTCTTGGGAGTGTACACACTTGATGGTCTAAGTTGGTAGTATTAAAAAGAGACAATTATTTTTTAAAGTTGATTTTTGTGGGTTTGGATCCCAAAGTTTCTTTACAAAGATTAGTACTTATGAAGGAAATGCTTTGTTTAAAGTTGACATTGAACTTAATCCTGTAAGGTGTTGAGCATTTGTAATACCTATTAAAATGAGCATTTTCAGGTTTAGGCTGCCATTCATTATGTCAGATTTCACATTGCACTCAGGTTTTAATTAGATATCATTTGTAAGTGGAATTTCTCACAACTGAATTTCTCTTGCGCAGCAACCTGCCATATTGCAGCCTGGTTGGGTTATTCAGCCACGAGCTGGAGTAATTTCACCTGTGCCTAGAGCCACTTTCATGAATCCAGACAGAAAACCTACTCAGAAAAGTACCTTTAGCTTTGCATGGAAACCAAACCTACTCCAATGCAGGAGTCCTTTACTGACCCAGGCATGTATACTGAGAACTGAAAAGCACATCCGCTCTTTAGGTGTCCTCTGGCTTTTGCTGTCACAAGCAATGGTCCAGCCATTGCAGGCATTTAACCACCTCCTATCTACTTCTCATTACTGGCAGGAGAAACAGACTTTGCTTACATGTAGCCTTTCTATGAGGAAAACTGCTAAAATAATCATGTGCCACTGAAAGCAGAATCCTCCTGTTTGAGAGTCAAAAGAAGAAAGGCAGGAACTCTTGCAACAGTCTTGTCTGTTGTTTCATTAAAAAAAAAAAAAAGAAAGAAAAAGAAAGAAAAATTAAATGAAGGCAGAAATCTCTACACCTCCAAACAGTAGCTAGAAATGAGCAGCTTCTGCTATACCCAATCCTTAATGTTTGTGAAACAAAGCTAGACCCTGTATTTTGTAAAGTGTTGTAAGTATAAGCTATCCTTTCATTTAAAAACCAAAATTTTCTAAGGTGATATTTGGTAACAGGAGAAAAGGAGAGGGTGTGCAGGGGCAGGGAAGTATTTTCATACTGTTTTCATTTTCTAATACAATGCCCTTGGAAAAAAAGGCAGAGGATGACATAATAAATTTGGAATTCCAAGGTCACAAACAGGAATTCAGACAACAAATGGGAGGGTTTAGGAATGTACATTGTAAAATAAATCTATCAAATTTAAAAAGAGAAAATTATTATTGAAATATGGTATTTTCAAACAGATATTTGTACAGTAAATGCATCTCTTTTCCTAAAGGATTATTTAATGTATTTTCTGATTTTTTTTTTTTTATATTCAATGATGTGAAGGCAAATATTAACAGTTTTATAGTTGACTATTTTTTCTCAAAAAACTACCACTGGTCCCTTAATCTTGATCTTTATCACTCCACAGGAATGCTTAATTCAGTTTTGAAGTTCCATATTATACAGTAGAATTTTCTGCATATGTCCAGGGACATATATGTAGCAGTGATAAAACTTTATAGAAAACTACATAACAGGAAGCTTTTGAGATGGAATTTTGAAAGTCTTTTCTGGAAGGGATATTAGTACCTTTTTTTTTCTCTCCCTGCTTTATACCTGGGATTTTGGCATTAGGATGACCTAAACAAGAGCTGGAATTGCTGCTTCTTTAATGAGATTTTTCAACCTTATTTTTTATATTAGCTTGCCCAGACTAATATCATAAAAATCTACTGTACTGTATAAACTATGTACTGTTGTTAAAAAGTGGACTTTTGCTTTGTAGGCTACTGTACCTATTTGTTCCTGTTTCCTTAATATTGTTTTCTCCAGATGTTGGAAGTTAAAACACCCTTGTTATTTTTTCCAGTGTCACTCTTTGTTACTTTCCATAGGCAATGTTCACCAAAGCCAGGCAGTAGAGGAAATAACAGATGTGTTACCCTCAAATTATGGGTATAAAAATAACCTTAATAAAATAGATATTAAGTGACAGCACTTTAAAAAAATCCAGGTCTAATTTACTCTAGCCTAGAAAGCAATAACTTAAGGGACCTCAGACATGCATCCATAGACTTCAGATAGTTTTTAGCAGAGCGACAGTAGCTTGGATGATGACAATCCCAGCTTGCTGTCGATGGCGCATTCCAGGAGAGGCTGTCAGGGTGTGTTTGTGCTAGACACTTTTCTGCCTGTAACCCTATTGTTTGCTTGTAATTAATATTCCATTATAGATCTGCTAATTCTGCCAGAGAAACCCTCCCTCCTCCTTAATAATAATGGTAGTAACAACATGACTAATGATAAAAAAATCAGCCACATTCTGACTTTGACTGCAGACAAAATTGTCACCCTGGGTTTACTCTCCTTTTACCAGGCCTTTGGTTCCTGCTGTTCACAGAAAGCTGCAGATGGCTGCCTCAGCAGGAAGCCCTTCCCCCTTCCTTAATGGAACTCGTGGGAATGCGGGGATCCTGGAACCAAAGCCCTCCTTCCCTTCCAAACCTCCTCTCCAAACCCCTACTGAGTAAAAGGAAAAAAATCCCCACATCCCTGGAAACATTTTTGCCAGCCTGTTTTTCAGTAAAAACTTAAATTAACCACTTCACTCCTGATTATAATAAAGATTTGTTATTGAAACAGCTTCTCTTTAATGTACTGAATCATTTCCACCCGCTTATTGAAGTCGTCCATTTGGGTTGAATTATAGTGTCCCACTTCCATTATGTAATAATTTAAAATAAATGAAAACAGGTTTGAATTCTCCAACAATTAGCAAAGTTTTAGCACATTCCCCCTCCCCCCATTCCTTCCTAGACACCCCTCCAAAAAGTGAGATTAAAAACCTCAAGATTTTGGCGAAGTCACACCCTAAGTTTTCTTCTCTTGTTAAAATCTTCTCCCAGATTTCCTCAAACACATCATATGGGTTAAGTTACGACTTCCCTTAATATTTATTTTCAAGTGAAAAATAAAAACAGCTTAAGCATTGTGATTTGATATTAGAAATGAAAGAGTTAAATGCCTGAACAAAGCACTCCATTTATAATTTTTGTTAGGAGTTCCACACTGAGCATTAGAGTGAGGTGTGTCTTATAAAGAGGGTGTTTATATTGGATTTGATATAGTTAAGAGATTCAGCTTACATATAATAGTCTCCTCTAAGAAGAAGCATAAACCAGAATGAGTTCAGTGGGATTTGCTGAAGTATAAAACATAGTATAAAAGTCTAATCTTATAGACTAGTATCAAGCACCAAGGAATTCATTCACTGCAGAAAGGGAATGAAGAATATGGGGCCAAATCTGTAGCCTTTTTATTCTGGAGGTCTTAAAGCCTCCAGCATGCTCTGCGCTTGCTCTTTTCACTAACGTTACATGAGTGACTCAAGGCAGTCAAAGGGGTCCCTAGTTCAAATGATTTGAGGTATGTTTCTTATTAAAAAAAATTCATTAAAAATCACCCATCATATATGGGATGCTTTCGCTAATTCAAATGGGTGGATCAGGTCTGAAGAAAATGTGGAAACATTACAGTGCAGAAAGAGAAGTAAGAGAAATTTTAGATTAATTAATCTGCTATAAAGAAGGTTTCTAGTGTCTTTTTCAGAGCCTTAATAACCCTGAGTTCAGTATTTGGAAGATTATAGTAACTGTGTTGTCTAAATAAACAATTGCTGGAATACTAGAAGGGTCTTTGGATATGAGCAGCCCAGCTTAAAAATGTCTGACAAACCTGTTAATGAAGGCCATCCTGTACAGCTCCACTAATTGAGAAGATGCTGGGCAAATGGGGAAGGGTGGAGGAAGAACTGTTCTGCATCTGACTTAGGCAGCTTGGCTTCAGTTCCACCTTCAGTGTGGTGCTGAATGTTTTAGTTTCCTGACGCCCATAGAAAAAGCAAAGCCTCTTGAACCGGGATGTTATAAATACTGCAGAAGTAAGGAAATAAAAAGCACACAAAAAAGAATTCTTAAATAGTAAGGACCATATGATGTACCCTGAAGGCCAGCAGGGACTAAAGCAATGGTTTCATTAGCTTTGCAGTAAGAACAGTTCAGGGAGGACTGTAGAGTGGAAAAATAAATATACATCTGCACTTAAATACTAGTCTAAAAAGAGGAACATATGGTAACCTCTGGGTGCCAGCTTATCTTAATGAAGGTTGCAAAGCCTGTTACATTTGATATAAAGTCTGAATGAAGACATATAAATATTACACAGTTTCTTAGAGCTGATGGTATCACACTCCAGGATTGTTACTTTTGAGTTCATTTGCTGCCAACAGGGCCGTGATTCAAAATACCGTCAAAGGTTGAAAGTTTCCAAAACTGCATCTGTGTATGTAATTGTTAAGGAATCTTTAGAAGTACATATTAGGAATGAGAGGGCTTAACAGGAGGAATGGACAACGTTTGAAAGCAGTTGACACTGCATGTGTCAGCTTGGAAAAAACAAAACCAACATTCCTGCAAAGCTAGTGAGTTCTGTTTGGTCACATATATTAGGGCAACGCCAGTAGGAAAACAGGAATGAATAGAAGCATCATTAAAAATAGAAGCACTGAAAGGGCAAACAGCAGATTACTTTTTTATTTGCCAAATAAGAATGCTATTATCTACCCAATAATAAGAACTAAGTGGTGAGTGATGTCGTCATACTGTATTCTTGTCAAATGGTCAGCATTTGGGCTTCATGGTTTTCAGGGACAGATTTATTGCCCAAGATGAGGGGAAAGTTCTTGAAAATCCACTCCATAAAAAATGTTTTTATGCATGATCTCATTCATTATGACTTTTACTATATAGCAGAATGAGAAGCAATCATAATAGAGATACTCGAAAGGTGAAATGTGACCAAATGTTCCTTAAACATAATAGATAAAACATGAATTGCATTTCAGGAAAGAAAAATAGTTACCCTGGAAATACTTTAAATGTTTGCATGTGTAATGGTTCTCCGAGACCCAGTGCACTAATGATGGGCCATTGCGCTGAGCTGAAAAGGAAATCCATTCCCGTACACTGCCCCTATCCAAGTCCATTAAGAAATAATGGTTCTAAGATGAAAGTCTTGTTAGGGTTTCAGTGAAAATGTTTGGCACACCAGGATGAAAAGTCAACAATCTGCTTTTAACGAGAGACACTGGAAAAACTTTGGTTAACATACCACTGAAAATATTAATTCTCCTTAATGGCAGGATGCAACACAGCTTTTTATAGTTTTTGATCCATGTCATAAATTTGGCCATGACAAAGGGATACTCCAGCTTTAGCTCACTGGCAGGAATGTTAGCTGTTTCCCAACATGAAAAGGTTAGTCCTTTGGATTCTCACTAATGTGCCAAAGGGCCAAGTTCTTTGCATGGAAATAAAATTACATACGCCAAAGAGTGAGAGTGAAAAAGAATCACAGGCAGTGTGTAAATGGTAGCAGATTTATTTCAGGACATTTTTTTGCATATACTGCCCTGCTAAGTGGTCTAAAACATGTATTTTAAGATGAAATGTGGAGGGATGGTGACAGTATAAATGTAGATGTTCCAGCTACATCCCAGCTATTTCTGCTCAATAATCTAGTGGAAATATCTTGGTTGGTGTGCTTTTTCTCTGTGCAGTTGTATATTATCATGTAGTAAAAGGGGGAAGTGTTTCTTTTATCAGTTCTGTGCAATGAAATTTAGAATCCTTTCTGAATCAGAAGCTCTCCTCTGAAACAATGCTTCATTTGTTCAGCTTATAAATATAGAGTTGCCTGTTTAGTAAAGCTGATGTAAAAACTTGATAATTTATTACTTCAATAGCAAAGGCACCCACTAGCTAATACCACCTTTGGTCCTGGTACAACATGATCTATTTCCTTTACAATAAATAGGAGTGAACAATAGAAATTACACACCACAGAAAAAGTTCTTGTTCAGCCACCTTACAAATACAGCATTGTTCCATAAACAGTAAATTTCAAATAAAAAAAACCTGCAAGTTTGGCAAACTGTGATTGATTTATGCACAGAGTAAATTTCATGTCTAATGGCTTTGTCTATAACAGAAGTAAGTCTTTATGCTCAATATTCACTTTAAAATCTCAAAACACTTTACAGAAATATCCTATTCTGTGATCTAGTTTTTAGATCAGGGAACTTAGACAGTCAAAGCAGTTGTTTGGCAAATAAGTGGCTGGAATTAAACTGGGGATTCCCTGAACCCCAGCATAATGTTTTAGTAACTTCTCTTTCCTAGGGTTAAGTGCCTGCTGAAATGTCCTTTCCTATACTCTTCCTAAATTCCCCGTTTTGTTTCTTGGCTTGTTTTTCACCCATAGGATTGTACATCCTCCAAATATTTCCAGTCAGTGAACTAAATTATCAATTTTGCTGGTGCCAATCTACCCTGCAATCTGCTGAAAAGTAAAATACATGCTTCAGAAACTAAAACTAGAAAGTGATCTGGTAGTAGTCAGTAGATTCTGTCCACCACAGGTCTCCATCAGGAGCATTGTTTGAGATTCCTGTGTATGTGGTTGTCGCTGGAAACCACAAGGACAATCCATGGAAAATGTTACACAATCCTAGAATTTGAATACCTGTGGGTAACTGCCATGATATCAAAGGATATGAATATTAATGCCATTGATTAAACAATTCTTTGATTTTTTTCTGTTTCCAACCTTGGGCTTGGAAGTGCCATCTAAGCCAGACATTTGTGAAGAGACTGTCATCTCCATGCATTAGAACTGCTGGGAATAAAGCATGCTGTTAGTTCATGTTTGGTCCTGCAGTCTAATCTTGATTCTACCCACTGTTTTTTGGAAAAGGCTAACACTGGCAGGCTTCTTTGTGATTCTCTCCTTAGGTTAAAGCACTCCCTTATTTCTCAAAGAAACTGGTTCTTAACTGTAAGAAAACCCCTATAATGTATAGAAGTGTGATAAATAATATCTTAGGTCACTGATCTTATGTGCCACTGTGATAGTTCTTCTCCATGTTTGAACTTAGGAACAAAATTATTTGAAATTTTCTGCTCACATTCATTTTCCCCATTATTTTCCTTGTGAAGTTGGAAATGTTGAAATTTTGAGTGTGGAGAAAAGAAATTGAGATTTCCCTATTAAATAACGGGAAAAGGGATAACTTTACTTGATTTCTGTGAAATACTGTGTTTTGTAACTTTTTCTTTTTAAGTCTTCCTTTCTGATTCCATGAAATTGATTTTGTAAAGCAAAAATTTTGGTTTGAATTATGTAAAATTTTCCCTGTGCTTTAAAAATAAAAGAGGGGGTGCAAAATGAAGATAAGGAAGGAGGAAAAACTTGAAAGACTGAAATGAAAGTAGGATCATTGAACTATTCAGTAGTCTTTTTAATAAACACAATAGTGTTTGTTAGTGAAAATGTTATCTTGTGCTTTGAAAAGAGTGGGGAATTTTTGTGTCTTGTGACCTCTTTACTGGGCTTCAGCTGACATTTTCTGGAACCTATGCTGATGATGCTAGTAAGAGTGAGGGAAGTGCTCTAAGGAGTGACAATATTATGCAGTAATTAATAAAAGACATTAAAAGGTAAGTAGGAGCCTAAGGAGATACCTCCTATCATATGCTGTTATTTATATGTATTTTATCATGTATCAGCATGTCCAATCTTCCTACGACTCCCTGTGGTTGCTTTCAAAAAGTTATAAATTTTGAGTCCCTTTGACTCTTCAGTTGTGACCTTTTTTTTTTTGCTTTGTCTTCTTAGACTATTAAAGAAACAAAGAACATTAGATTAAAAAAAAAAAACAAACCCTGAGCTAAAATAACTTCAGTATTGCCACTGTGAAATCTGTCACATTTTGCCAAGTAATTTACTTTATGTGGTACAGTATTTGATTTTGCACAGAGATTAAAAATGATGCCTAACAGTCATCTGGAAAAAGTTTTCAATGAACAGAAAAGGACTTAAATCTGGTTTATTTTATTAGTTGTTACTTTCTCATGAATGTTTTGTTTTAACAAATCCCTTTAACAAAGATAGGTAAGGGAGCAGAAGCATTGTTGTTCTCTCAGGGTACTATAAGGCTCATTGGTCTGTATAATTGGGCGGGAAAGAGAGGGACACTACTGAAACTTCAGGTACTCTTCGAAGAATCAAAACAGGTCCTGGAAAGCTGCAGTTGTCTAAGGGGTTTGGGAGTTTGCCTTGGTGGATGGGACCTGTATGAGATTTCTCTTGGCAGCTTCAACTCACTGAGGCAAAAGCTAGATATTTCAGAGACTGGTAGCTTTTAAAAAAATTATTTATTTATTNTTTAGTTTAATTAGCTAAATGAGCCACTGAGGCATGCTTTGGACCTGCCTGGGCATTGTAAACTAGGACAGAGTTGGCCTAAAAATTGACAGACCATCACTGATTTCACAATCAAATAATTTGCACCCTACTGTTTCAACATCCTTTCAATAACTGTTGAATTATTGTCTCCTGTTCACAAACAAAGACTGGCTGATTCAATTGAGCTTTGCCATGTCCAGTTTCTCTGCACTAAAGGAAGAAAAGTGAGGCCTGCAAGCTGCATGACTTCAGATCTGAGATATGAGATGTGTTCTCAGAAGCTTTTTGGTTAATTGTACTGGGACTGTGGCAGTGTTTTAGAGCAAGATGGTTGCATTATCAAAAAAAATGGAGGAAAGAAAGCCACTGTTTTTCACAGCCAGGATCTGTTTTTCTGACCAGTATAGGAGGGGCTTAGTATCCTGTTTCTTTTCTTGGTTCTCCATAAACATCTGGCAGGGATGCCTTTGTTTTCACTCCCTAAATTTCTTATTTCTTTACTTGATCTGAATAAAATTGCATGGCAAAGTTTGCCTGGTGACTTCTGCAATCCAACAAGTCAGTCACTAATCACTGCTACTCTGCAACAGCTACATATGGACACTGTTGTATAAAATGGCAGAATCGCATTGGATTCAGCCCATGCTGAAAGCATCCATGGAGGAGTTGTTACCAGCCCTACTGCACTTCACCTGTTTATGCAGACGTGCTCTGACTAATCTAGAGCGAAAATTTCTGGTTTTAGCTCAATTATGTCATTGCTCAAAATAGATCTTGGATTGTGTGGGACATAAAAGGTGTGTGTAAAGAGACAGGGAGTAGAGCAGGGCAAGGAATTCTTTGACCTTGCCCTGCCAGTGCTGAGTGACATCAATCTCACCTGCTCCCTCACAGCAGTAGCACAATATGTTTTGATTCGCAGGAGCAAAGCTGCATAAAAGAGAAGCTGCACAAACAGAAAATCATAAAATCATTGAACAGTTTGGGTTGGAAGGGACCTTGAAGATCATCTAGTTCCAACCCCCTGCTCCTGGGCAGGAACATCTTTCATAGCCCAGGTCACTCGAAGTCCCATACTGCCTGACCTTGAAGACTTCCAGGCATGGGACACCCACAGCCCCTCTGGCCAACACATTCCAGTGCCTTATCACCCTCACAGTAAAGAATTACTTCCTAAAAGCTAACTAAACCTACTTTCTTTCAGTATGAAGCCATTACCCATTCTCCTGTTGCTATAAGCCCTTGTAGCAAGTGCCTCTCCAGCTCCCTTGTAGGCCTTGTCAGGTGCAGTAAGGCTGCTGAGTGCCCTGAAATGATGCAGAATTGACTGGATTGAAGCAGCCACACACCACATAAGGGTCCATACTGGAGTGCCACAGGAGCTACAACTGGAGTTGACATCAGGGCCCTGAGGGCACTGCCAGGCTTGGCTGTCCCTGACCTGCCTCCCCCAGAGCTACCCCACCCTGCCCATCCCTGCTGTCTGAGCACCCAGGGCCCAGCTACAGTCTGTCCTTGCTGCGTAAGGGAAGGGCAGCACTTTGGACAAATTGGCAAGGTGAAAAAATAAAATGAAATATGCTATATAAAGCAGAAATTACATAAATCTTCCTGGCTTTAATGTGAAGGATTGAAGCCACTGAGCATGATATGTCACAGGTCATGGAGGTTCCACATCTACAGCTGTACCCAAGGTGAGGGGATGTAGGAGTTACAGGTCCACCAGCTGGGACTGCACTTCCATTTGGTTTAATTTCCTCTCACTTCCTTTTCATTCATATCAACATACTTACCTGTGGAATAATACGCCAAAGAAATTTTTCTTAAGCTCAATGAGAACAAAAATTATATTAGAGAGATTTGCTTTCAGCCTTGGAAACTCAATACCATAGTCTGTGACTTTCTCTATGTTTAATCTTCACTAATTGCCATGTTTAAGAACTGAATTTTACTGTTAGTGTTGGAAAAATGAGTCCTGCAAAGCCCTTGCCAAAAAGGCTGAAAGGCTTCTTCTTATTCTGCAGAATTTCTCCCTGTGTGTGACCATAATCTGTGCTTGAGCTGTTCTGATGAGCAGCTCTCCTTAAGCCTTGATTGAGAAGACTTGTTTTCCAGGCCCTGTATCATTTCTGTGACCCTCCTTTGAACTGCAGGATTTGATATCCTCCCCAAAGTACAGACACAAGTATGGCCAAGTACTTGCCTTATGAGTGTTGAGAATAACAGCAGTTGGATTACTCCCTTCTCATTGCTTAACAGTCTCAGGTTTATAAATCCAAAGAAAGTTGGGTTTTTTTCTTTTTTTTTGTCATTGCATAGCACTGACATTAAGCTTTTCAGAATATCTTTTGTAGTAACAAAAATTCCTAACAATCTCATTAAGGCACAGACTTTATGCTCAGGATGTTAGCAGTATGTTAGCAAGGCTGCAATTTTCCAGGTTTGCAGTCCCATGTTCACCTGGGAAATGTTGGAGCTGCTGTTACTTTGTACAATCTCATTAACTAGATTTTGCAATCTCTTCAAAATGGATTGAAATGAGAAGTTCCAGAATACCTATTCCAAATCTTCCAAAGGTGCACTCTATACATAGAAGTACCCTGCATTTCAGTCATTGCCCCAGGGTTGTAAGAAAAGGGAGTCCTTCACAGGCAGGGCTTCAGCAAAATGATAACACAACTGGTGATGTAAACCAGAAAGGTAACTTGATATGTTTGGAGTTTTCTTGCTTTTTTTTTTTTTTTTTTTCTGCATTAATTTCTTGCTTTCTTTTTTCCCACTCCAAAAAAAAAGAGAGCTGAAACCCAGTAGATGCAAGAAAAACATAAAACTAAGAGCTAGAAAAATGATCAATATCACAACTCAATAGGGGTAATTTAGATGAGCTGCCAGGTCAACCACTGTCATGCTTATGTACAAAAGGAGAAAGCTGAAATGGGACTTGAATCCAGCTTTGCCAAAACTCTGTGTTATGAGCCTGAGGAAATAGCTGATGTATGTCTTAGATTCTCTGTGTGTAAGTGGCAGCTGATAAATTGTTTGTTAAATACCAGGAGAATCACTGACAGAACACACACTGAAATTTTCTTTACACTATTTTGCTACAGCACAACTGCATTTCTTTATTTTCCAGATATCCTTCCAATTTATTGCAGAAGGAACATAATTGCAATCTGAACCTCAAGTAAGCCCCAAGTCCCACCAGCAGTTTTGTACTTCTTTGCAGCAAGGCTGTCTTATGGCACCTGTTTTGCCTTTGCTTTGCCATTTTTTTTTATTCATCCACTTGTATAATATGGTCAGTATGGTGGGACTGAAAATCACATTTTCAATCAGTGTGCTGTAATACATAAACAAGGAATAATTTTATATGTTCAAGTAGAAATGGATGGGCCTGCAGCTTCAGGACTCCAGATGTCCAGGGATGAATAAAAATTCTCAGGAAGACTGCAAATCCACTGCAGTGTTTCACATTCAGCTTTGAGATCATGCAAATATCTGTACTGACGTGTTGGTGTTTTGAGAAAGAGGTCTGAATCAGTACTTGCCACTGTGGTAGAATTTTCTCCAAACTGTTATGCAAATCAGCTCCCTTCACTTGAACACGTTGCTGCTTTACAAGACAAACTATGTTGTATATAATATACATTTTGCACAACATGCTGCTGTTAAGAGTTCCCAGGTCTTCCAATATGGGGCAGCAGTTGCCAAATCCTGGCACCAGAGAGTCACTTATTTCCATCTGTGAAAATATAATCCTCTTGCTCTATGTAGGAAGAGAGAAGTTACTAAAATAAGCCACTGGAAATTGGAGGAGATGGAGTTTGTTTTACTCTTTTTCTTTTTTTCTTTATTTTAATTTGCTGGCTGAGCAGAAGTAATGTGGTCCAGGAATGTTTCCATTTCTAACATTCTTTATTATGGTGAAACCTACACATTAATCTTTCATGTGATGTAGTTTCTGGTCAGAACTGTGAATCATCCTTTAATTGCTAGAGGTGTTTTTAACTTATCTGAGTTGTTTTTCTAGCTAATTCAGTGTTCAAGACCACATCTGAATTTCTTCCCAATTGAAACTGATGCTTTGCTCACTAGATGCCACTACGATATTTTAAAAGACTTCTGGAATGTATAATTTCTCCTCTCTCTTTGTGGAACTTTGCTCCACCCTTGGATCATATTTATCCCACACTTGGAGGTATAACAGATATATATGAGGCTTCTGTATCTGAAAATATTTTTCTTCAGTACAGCAGTTTAGCAAATTTGCTCATACTTACTGACAAAGAAAACCTAATAAAACAAACAAAAGCGATGATGATTTTGGCTGAATCTTTCATGGTTTTGACTAGATTCTCTCACTAAGCAAATAGACTGTTAGCTTCAAATTTCTCCTGTTTCCTCCCATCCTCTGACAGTCTTTTCACATATGCCCTTATCTTTTATTTGCTTTGTTTTCTATGCTCATTTCTATGTCCCTACTTAGCTTCCATTCTTAACTACTCAGTTCTTCCAAATTTGAAATGCTGTGTACCCTCACTGCTGTGTTCTGGGCTCTCTTGTCTGCTTCGATTACAGCAAAGGGCCTGTCTTATGTTTAATATTCATACATTGCCTATCAGAATAAAGTATAAATAATAATACAAATCCTGACATAGTGCCTGCTTTTGAACAAAGCACTGGTTTGTCTTTTTTTTTTTTTTTTTTCCTTTTTAGGTCTGCAAAACACATTGCCACATTTTCCACAGGCTCATCTTCTGCACCTATCAAACTTCAGCTGTTATACAACCAGTGTCCATTTGGTCAGCCAACAGTAGAAATGTTTTCCCTGAGACCTACACTGAACTCAGCATAATAGCAAACAGGTGGTCAAATTAGAAGAAAAAACAAGTTAAAAAAAAAAAAAATCAGTGAGTGAAGCAAATAAATATGCGGGATCTTAAATGTTGATCAAAGAGTAATAAAAAATTAGCATATGTGGGTATGTGCTCAAGGAAAGAGCCATCAAAGCTGTCCATATCTTGTGGGAAGGGACACCGATGAGGTTGAGGGGAAAACTCAGCAGATAATTCAGATGAATATTGTTTGGTGATTTCCTGCTTTCAGTTTACAAATGGAAATGATGTGAACTTTGGTAAATGTGTGTAAATGTATTTAGTTGATAAAATAAAATACAGGCTGCAGTGTGCTGTTGGAATTTGGAAACTCATAGTGCATAATAGTGTTGCTTCTTATTGAGTGGCAGAAGAATTGCATGGGCTTACATCTATCTTCTACCTGGGTGGGAGTTGTAGCCAAATCAGAATGTGAGCATGAACAGTCTCACTTTTATAAAACACTTTTACAAAACACTTTTACAATACACATTTCTGTATTAAATTACATTGACTGAGCAAGCTTTAAACTTCCTTTTTTTCTTTTGAGTTCTGAATGGCAATAAAATAATTATTAGAAAGGAAAACAAATATTGCACAAAATAGATAGTATTTTTATAAATATAATATAAATATCCTTGATAAGCACATTTTAGATGGACAATAAATGTGCCTGTAGCATATCCAAAATCAAGCAGTAAATCACTAACAACTGAAAACACCAACATTCAATAAATTCTAATGGCAACAAAAAATAAAAAAATATATCCTTTTCACAGTAGAAATAATGATAATTTTGGCATACATGTAAGATTATTCAGTACTTTTATAGATTTTTACAAAATGAAAAATCATCCCAAGGGGACAACCTGAAAAAAAAAATCCTCATTTACTATAGTATGACACCATATTAAGAAGTTGCCATAAAATTGAACCTTCACAAAGCTTCACTGATGTTTGTTTACACAAGAAACATCATGAAAAGTGCTTAAACTCAGTGCTTTGGCTGCAGCCAAATGGACCTACCCTATATTCAGGCTGCAAAACTTATTATTTGTAAAGAGCAGTGATAAATGCAGTTAACTATTTATTTAAATGCTAACATTAGAAATGCTTAACAAAAGGAGAGGAATCAGGAAGCTCAGTTAAAGTTGCAGATCTGTTCTGAAGTCTCAGCATTGTTCCTTTTATTTTTCTCAGCAGCATGGGTTCAGGATGGAGTTGTTAGGTTTAAGTTAGAATTTCCTGGCTTTTCTTTTGGTTTGTGTTAAACCTCAGTATTTTTAAACATACTTTCACAAGGGATTCCACTGGTCAATTCTTCTCTCTTTTTCCTTTTCCCCCAAGGTTTTTTTATGCATATGTAACCATTTTACAGATGGCATACAACAATTTGAAACAAACTCTTTCCAAGCTATCCATTCCAAATTAAAATAACTACATTTAAATGCTATTTTCTGTATTACTGTTCCAGTGATCTTTCTGTGTTCAAATCATATTGGATATTTTGAGGAAAACAGAGAAAAGAAAAACGAAGTGATTTTTTTCATGCTCTCCAGGAGATCCAGCTCCAGACTCACTTCTGCAGATAAGAAACGATATCTGGCTTCCTCTCTCTTCTGCTATCTGCCTGCTAGTGCTCCAGTATTGTATTCCTCACCTTCAGTGGCAGCATACAGCTGCTCCTTCACTTTCCTCTGAGTTCCACTATTGTAAAAGATACTAGCTGAAAACATACAAATTATATTATCACAGAAGGTTTGTGTCCTTATTTCATTTCAACAGAAAAATTATTCTTAATTGAAAGAAAGTGAATATGAGGAGCCAATACCAAAATGTTAATGTTGAACTTGAGTCAAAGTTTTTTTTTTCCTTTTTGTAAGAAGAGGATAACTAATTTGATTTTTTTTTTATTAATTGCATTTATTTGTTTGATTTTATTAAATTTATCAATTTAATTTTTGTTTCTTCAGCTTGCCAGGACAATCTATAATGATGAGTTGGAGTTCTCTCACTTTCCTTTTGCCAGCCCAGACCACTTTCCTGTTGGGCTCTTGTGGCTGAGCTACCTTAAAGCAGTCTTGCAGTAGCTTACGAAATCAAAAGCTGAAGTATGGGAGGGTGACCCTGAAATGAGTCAATTACAAACTTCATATTTCTTGAATAATGTTTCTGTTTTCAGTCTGTTTCAGAAATCATGCCAAAAGAATGGAACTTGGCTTTCACACATACTGTCACTGCAAGAGAATATTCTGTCATTATGCACATATTGCACAGGCTCCACTTTGAATTATGTGCATGAAGTATCCCACACGTGCTGCTCCCTCCATGCTGGTGGGATACTCCTTGGCATTCCCTGGTGCTGTGAGGTTGGTTGTCTTCTAAATATCGCTCTTCAGGAGAGGGCATTTCTCTGTTTCTCATACTGGTTCCAGCATTTGTTCCGGTTTTTTCTGATCACCTTTTCAACCAGCTCTCCTAAAGTGTAAGAATGAGAGAAACCAACAGTAAAAAATGGTTAAAAAAAGGTTTCAAAGTGCCTCCATTCCTATGGTGTGGGTTATTCAATAATTTGCCCTGCACATTCAGACTTACTGTGGGAACATTACTTTCAGTTGTGAATTTAGGGATAAAGTCCCTGCTTCTGTGGTACAGGTATGTAGCCACCTCCTAGAAGTGGTTTTGAGAAAGTTAATTTTCTTTTCATAAACAATAGTAAAAATGAAAATTGACCCATTTTTAATGGCTTCTTGACTCATAAGTTATTCTATAATTCCTGTTTTATTAGTATATTAACCATGAACTCTAAAGCTGTGCATTATTTAAAGTGCCAGTATTGAGTAACTTTTTCTCAAGAGAAATTTAATGGTATATATTTTTAAAAATTAGAAGTGACCTCACGATTTTTTTTCCGCAGCAGTTTTCGCTTGAGAAGTGTAAACATATTCTGTGGTTACAGTTTCTTGATAAAATAATATAAATATAAAGCATTCCTTTGGGGAGTCCATTTGTGGAATTTTCTTTCTTTCTATCATTCTGGGGTTTGTGTGCACCATGGGGATCTGTGCTTTGCAAATAGAAATTACCCATCAGATAGATGGATAAGATTATCCCCAATTCCTGTTAAAGGGAGCTAAGCATGCAGATCCTTTGGATGTTTTCAGATATTTCAGCCAAAGTGGGTATGTGGTCTAACTTTATTACTGTGGGAAAGCCACAGGCAACATTCTTAGTTGTGTAAACTGATCCAGTAAATTCAGCTTTGCTGATTTATGTTAACCGATGATCTGACCCAATGTTTAAAGGATATTAAACATATCAGACATACAATAAAAAATAATTGTTGATTGACTGTTTCTTACAGGATGCAAACCCAGAGAATGGGCATGTAAGATTTTTGTAGTCATTCAGTATTTTAAATGATGGTTGAAGGCAATAGAGCTGCTCTAATCTGTGCCGGCTCATCATCTGACAGGGAGTCCTGAATGCTGCTAAGATCATTTGGCTGTTTCTGTTCACTGTAGTACAATACAAGAGCAATAGGACAGTTGGCAAACTTAAATGGCAACAAGACTACTAGAAATAAAAAAATATATTTTCAGAGCACATAATTAGTTATTGGAGAGTATCCTGCCCCCCAATATTTTAAGGCAAGGCGGTTAGGATTTTAAAAGTACTTTTTCCAGGATAAAAATAAAAAGCAGTCCTGAATTCTTCTGTTTCACTTCCTGAGCTGACCACAAGTTTCTGTGTGCTAGGTACATGCTTTTTGTTAGGCATAGTGTTGCTTTGTTTTCATTATGGATGAGCACAATGGTGGTCAGAGGAAGAAGATTCTGTTTTTCTTTGAAACATTTGACACTTTTCCCTGTCAGAGGAAGTGATCCTGGCTCAAAGGACTCATCAGTCTGACCAGAATTAGCAATTTCCAAACTATTAAGTGAATGAAGGGATTTACTGGATATCAATTCCTCAGCCTTTTAGGCAGTTTAAAAAGAACTCTGTTCTGGCATTTCTCCAAATTTTATATTGTGCCTGGAATTTCAGCCTCCAGCCTTTCACTCCAGTTCACTGGAGTTTATCCAGTGATCATTTGATGTTGATGTTTTGCTTTGACACGGTGCTAACATGATGTGCTGAGGATGGAGAAAATATCAAAGAGCACAAAAAACTCTTTTGCTGTTTAAAAATATTTGAAACCAAATCTAAACTTTGCTGATAGCTGAATCCTTTCTTTTTGTGATTTTTGGAACAGATAGGCTTTTTATCCAAACTATTTATCCTAATCAGCAGTTGGAGGAGAGGAATGTTAAATAAACTATTTTATTCTGATTCTTTCTCTGGATGTTTACCAGGCTGTTGACAAAGGCCAGAGAATGTTTAATGACTTGGTGGGGAGACTTGAAACAGAAGTGGGGATCACACTGGATGCTCCTTATTTGCTTTCTTTCACAGTGCAACAAAAGGGAAATGATGACAGACCACCTCTTGATACCCAGTTTGATTAAGAAAATTTATCATGTTCCTTGTCATGAGTTCAAGTCTCCCACATTGAATAATATAAACATTCTCAAACAGAGCCAGAAATAGGCAGATAAGACTCAGATGTCTCTACCAGAGAATCGTATTCTGTCTGGAAACGTGAACATGACCTCAAAATAACTCTCATGTAGAACTAGGGGCTATTTAAAAGTACTTGAAAGCCTTCTCCCTGTTCAATCAACTCAGGACTCCCAGTTTGGTGAAAGGAAAAGTGGTCTCTTCCATTTCTGAAGTCCGTACATTCCTTGAGCTGACAGTAATCAGACACATAATCGGGAACTCATTATTTCCTGGAACTTTGAATTTATTTTCATTCTGTCAGTTCTCATATAGAAAATTATCCCCCAAATTAGAACAGCATTCTGGCAGTCACGTTAGAGAATGTTAAAAAGGAGATAAAAGTGGCATAAAACAAAAATATATTTCAAGACTATGTCATCAGATTTATCTCGCAAAAGCAAGCAGATTATTTTTTGACATGAAGAGCTACATTTAACCAAAAAATGTACACATTTGTTATTTAAAGAATTTGCTCTGTTTGTCATTTTGCACACTTCTGAGCTTGCACTGCAGGACATAACCAGAAAAAGATTTCTTTAGTGGCTTACGCACGGAAATCATGCATTTTAGTAGCATATTCTGAATGCATTTATGATAAGCAATAAACACCTTTAAGAATAAAGGTCAGAAGTTGTGTTCATATTTTATTTATATGGAATATTGAATTCTATGTTTGTATGAATGTTCCAGGGAAAGAATGAAGAGGAAATCTGACATCCCAGTAGGGTTGATTTTGTGTAATCCAAACTTGGGTTGCTGCAGGAACACGGTAGAATGAGGATATCCATTGTCTCCAGTCATGACAATGCCCACAAGCAGACATTAAGTAGAATTTTTCCAGCTGAAGCCAAATGTTTTTAGACCTTTGGTACAGCCAAACTGTGTGCAGAATTTTGGACAACCACGAAACAGGGAATGGATTAAATTCAGTGAAAGGTAAATAGTTTTTCCAGTCCTAGAATCAAGGCTTAGTGTCCTAGCCCTTCATCTCTGGAGACCTGATTCTCATTCCAGGGTAGGTAATAAATAATGTGCTTGTTTGGTCAAGTGGTTATCTTCTGTTTGGCAGCTTTTAGGGTTCTTATTGTGTATTGTGGACTGGCTTTTCACAGGTTTAGAGTAAATTCCCAAGCAGAATTTTCAGCACATTTTGGTAGCAACATAGTCCTTATAGGTGGGTGGTAGAAAAATAACCTTTATTTTTACACAATACATGTGGTAGACATGTGGCAGAAAACAAAAAAATGACAGGGGATTTAAAACACCATCAGAGCAAATCAAAGGAATAAATTCAAATGAAGCAGATGGACTTATGATGTTAGTGAGAGTTGATATGAATCTTAGAAATGAGACAATAATTTTGCTTACTGGATGTCTTCTATTCTACACGTAGGGTTTTCACAATAATAAGTGTATCCGGTCCCTGCAAATTTCAGGTGCAAAAAAAAAGTCACGCAGTGCTTCTTTAGATAAAAAAAGCTCTGAAGGATGGGTCAGAGCTGAAATCTAGGGCATATAATTTGCTCAGTAAAATGTCTGAGAGTGCATTCATACAAAAGTATTTAAGAGTATTTGAAAAGGTATTTCTACACATAATATGGAATTGTTTTGTTTGGAAACTTTTAAATCTGTAGCTGTTTGGAACTTTGACCTAGGGGTGAGAGGTCAAACAATAAATATGGTTAAATGGTGGGCATTTCTGGTCTATGGATATTTCACCTTGAGATGCTTTTCTTGTAGGAGTACCTCTGCATGTGTATCCTTTCAGATGTAGTTCTTTTATCATTTTCCTTAATTCAGTATCTGAGCACCCTCAATAAAACCATGAGCAATAGCATGGGATATTTTCTTTCATCTCTCATAGGGAAAACAATGTTTAGATTTGTTTTTGTAGAACTTCTTTTGGTTTGCTCTTCTGTGTTTATAGATACAGTAATGGTTTTACAAGTGCATCTAAAAGAAATGTTCTTTGACCTTGGAGCAAAAGGTGGTGGGATTTCCAAAGTTTATTACTTGGTGATTGGGCCCATTTCACAGTTTTGAAAGGTCTGTGAGAAAATCGTGTCTTTTGCCTAGATAAACACTTTTGTTACTGTAGAGTGCTGTGCTGTTCCAGACAGCTTTTAAATAGTCTTCACTCCAGACTTGAAGCAGTTTTATAAATGCCCTGAGACATGGACATTGGAACAGCAGGTCTGAGATTGCTGTAATGATTTGTGATAATGATTTTCCCCATGGTGACTTCATATTCTGTGCCCGAAATTTACCTTAAGCTGATGCTCTAACCAAGGCAGGATTTTCATTGCATATTTAGATTTAGATTGAATAGTATCATCTTTGAGACACTGTTTTGACACTTGAGAAAATGAAGGAATTTTTGTCTTTCTTCTGAGCCTGCTCCAATCATCTATACTCAGTTTTTTAGTCTAGGCTGTTTAGGTTCTCAACATGTTTCCAAACATCAATGGCTATAGTGAAAAATCTCATTCCTGAAGAAATAGGTTGTTTTCTGGTAGCATATTTCATGAGTCAGCAGTGACTTCAGCATTTCTTTTTTTCCTGCGTAGCACAGGAGATAAGGTTTGGAGTCTGGATTCTTATTTATCATTTTACATTTATTGACAGCTCTTGGTGTTTTGAACAGTAATATAGGGAAAGGAGTGTGGTATCATGATGAGTTCAGCTGGAAGAATATCCACCTCTCTTATTTCACATCATAAGAAGTGAAGGCCTATTTGGAATTACAGATTGTGTTGTTCCAAGGAATAGCTTGAGGTCGAGCCAATGTTTTTGCAAGAAGTGGAAACACAGGGGCATAACGGAAGTAACTTCCTGGTTGTCAAAGCAAATTCACATTGGATTGAAGATTGATTTGAGGTCCTTGTGTGTAACTACAGAAACACCAGTGCTTGTGACAAAAAGAATTTAGAAAGGTTGCATTTAAAAAAAATCAGATAAACTTTGGAAAAATAAAATCACTGAGAAGTGTTGAACACACAGTAATCTCACAGTAATTAGACCAGAACCTGTGAATAATCATGCAATTATCCACATTAGCCAGGACCAAATTGATCAACGGGGTTAGATAAAACCCATAGATTTATGTGTTGCATGAAAAATTTGGAAACACCATATGTGGATTGGGCATCTGTATTGCAAGTCAATTGCAAGGGGAATAGAAAACCAATAGGAAACCAAAATGTAGAAGACTTCTCCAGTTTAAGATTTATTCAGCTGTCCAATACACTGTGCCTGCAAGAGTAAACAAACATGTAAGCTTTTACAGAAGGTAGCAGTGCTCTATAAAACAGAAATGATGTGACAATTAATACATTTAAGGTTATTTCATGTAGTAATTTCACTGGAGGTATGAATGTTTCTGACATGATAGTGGCCTGATGACAATGTGAAAAAGCGCATGCTCCCATATTCTGTTGACGTGCACTTTAAAGACATAAGGCAAACATTTAAATCAGAGATGGAAGTGTGTATGGGAACAATTTTCAGCTGTATAACTCCATGCAGATTTGGTAGTAGTGTTCCTTTATCCATCTGTGTGCAAAGCTAAAAGATCTGATGCACAACTGCATCATCAACATAGCATGGCACAGGCAATTACATTTGGAACTTAAGACACTGCCATTTTGTCTTAAGTTTTGGAAGGGATTAATGAATCTAAGAAACATAAAAATGGAGTAAAGCAAAGTGTTTTGATCAATGACAGGAAGTATACCTCAATCATTGAAAGCTTGTGTGGTGTTTAATGATTAGAAAACTGGGGCCTGGAAGGCCTGCTGGGCAGTTACACCAAAGTTAATGGGATATGGATATGCATAACTGTCCTTTGCACCATGGCATGTCTTTTGCACTACTGTTAGTTTATGTGATGTTTTCATCACTATTATTTCTAGTTGGGGACAGTAGGTTTAAAAGGGCATTACAGCAGTATTGGCATAGACTATAAAACTTATCAGATGTTCACTGCTTATAAACACAATACACTCCCTCTCTCACTCTTTGATCTTATAACTAGCAAAAAAAAAAAAAGGGAAATGACACTTAGACACTTTTGTTCAAGGCCTTTAATTTAGCTTTGCAACACACTCAGTTTGCATACTGCTGTGTCTATTTAGTAGATCAAGAAACTGTGGGACAGCGATATTAAGTGACTTATCCAAATTGCAACAGAGACTTAGTGGCAGAAATGGAAACAGAAGCCAAATGTCTTATTTCTCAAATCTTTGGTCCAAGACATCAGATTCAAGACTAAAAATCAGACAAAACTCAGGAGCTTGGCTGCTTAAGAAATGGGTAAGTTTTGTTCAGAGATCGTTAGGCTTACAAGTAAGTTTGTTTGTAATTCAGGTGCCAAGATAATAAATGAGATATAAATTATAATGCAAGTCATACTTCTGCATGATTATTTTTATTGGAAAGTGCAAAAAACCAAATCAAACCTTACAAGGAAGCATGTTAGTTTCAATGAATTTTTTCCTCAAGAGAGGCTTTGCAGGCTCATGATGGAATTTCTAGTTACAAAAACTCAACGCAAAAACACTGGATGTGATGATGGCTAAATGGTTGGGGTACTTACCTTGAGTTTAAGAAAAAAGGCTCAGTCTGTGTAGCATCAATTCAGGATGGTGATTTGGGTCCGGTTCTTTTGCTTCATCTAGGGACACTGGTTATTCTGGTGACTCTCTTGCTGTCTTCTCTCAAAACTGTAAGAATTGTCTGCTTCATTCAAACACCACATGCAAAAATATTCAGATTTTTTTTCTTTTTTTTGCTATGAAATTGTTCTTTCTCACACAGCTTCTAATATAGATACTTGAATAGTCTGGTAGTAACATGTTCAAAGTTCAAAGCCAGCACTGATGTAAATCATCGTACTACAGCCTATACAAAATATCTGAACCATCAAGACCAGGTGTTTACAGCACAAAAACCATTACAGTAAATGCAACACATTTCCATTAGTTTTTGACAGTTTTACTGAAGCAGCCAAATGCAGAATGGAGTTTGAGCCAGAATGTTCTGCTTGATTGTTGAGATTGTCTGTTCTCTTCAGGGCAGAGGTATGTTGCAGCAGAAGGCAGAGGCTAAGCTAAGTTGTGATGTGGAGAGAGGAAGGAGGAGTGGAGCTCTGCAAACCATATGACTGTGTGTGACCCAGGGTTCGCAGTGTGCTAAGTGATGCTCACTGAAGGGGAAAAGGAGAGAGACAGCACTATATCCCTCCTGAGTTTCCACTGCAGTCTACCCCTAGGAAGAAGACTACTTTGTGTCTTTAACAAAGACTTCTATCCTTCACTACTGTTGATTATCATAATTTTTTAAATTAAATTATTTTTTAAAAGAAATTAATTGGATGATGCATCCAAAAATCCAACTTTGTAGTTAACATATTGGGATGCTTGGACTGAGGCCAACTCTGTATTTTACTTTCTGATTTTTGGAGCATTATGTCATGGTGAAACCAGAGAAAGTGTGTAATAGATCTGTCCCCTTGTTATCTGTGATCTTACTAGTTCCACAGCTTGCAAATCCTCCAAATTAGGTTCACATATCAGCACTTCAGTAGTCTTCAGCAGCATCAGCTTGACACAACATAACAAGCTTTCTGATACAGAAATGAATAGCCACACTTCAGCAGCAGTGGTATAAAGTGGATTTCACTTTCTTTAATGGCTGAGTAACATTTGTTCAAGTATTACAGGAGTTTTTTTCAAGCCCTCCCTCTATTTTTGTGTGTGTTTTTGTGTAGGTGTATATGTGCCTGCGAGTTAAATTGTGTCAGTGAATGCTCTCTTTTACTGCAGGAAGCTTCAGCCAGCTGAAGTCTAACATCGAGTGCAGAAGTCCTACTGATCTGCACATAAAAGGACATTGCAAATGTTCCTATTCAAAAGTATAGAAAATGACCATTATGTTTTTATAGATAACATCGGCTCGATCTCCCTGCGCACGAGAACTGCAAGGAGCACGTTTAATGCACGATTGTAGGCAGCACTTTGGGGAGGCACACGGAGCACAGGATGAACAATCCTCTTCCTGCAGCCCTTTGCCTCATTTACCGGACACCTTCCACGTCGTGCAGCGAGCCAGGCAAGGCGAGGGGCTGCGGGACAATGGGCTCATTCAGTGCCGAACACTGATTCATTTCTGCATCACCTTTCACTCTGCACAGCGGATACAGGAGGGAAGGAGGGAGGGGGGAGCAAGGGATGGGGGGACTCTGTGGAAAAAATAGTGTGCATTTTGTGTAATTAAAGATTGTATAATAACACTCAAGCACAAGAGAACTCTAGCACGGTTGAAACAACATGCTTGGTTTGAAGATTTCTTAATGGTTGCATGTGAAATGTCAAAAATACCAGAATGGGTGTTTTCTAGTAGTTTTTTGATTATATATATACACATTTGGAAGTGGCTGTTCTTTATATTCATAATGAGTTGACAGTAATTTTAACGTGTGAGATGATTAAACTTGAAAAGGATTTTCCATGTCAGTGAATGTGGCTTTGTCAAAAGAGAAATTTTAATAAGAAAGTATCCTATTTTTTTTCTCTTCCACTTTTCTGAAGATTTCACAGGAGATGGAAATATTTCAGGTCTGCCAGTGTTTAATTTCTGCTTCACCATAAGCTTAAAAATGACATAAAATTTGTTGCTTTGGATCTTTCATGCTTTTCTTCCCTATAGAAAAGATGCTGTGCATATGGACCATGTTTTCCATACTGCATGGCAGTTAGTCCCTGGGGATGCATGCTAGCAGAGAGAATAGATCCTTTTATTTCAGTTTGGATTTGACAGATCAGATAAAATACATTGATTGAAGGATATTAAAATATTTCAGCTAAAAAGCTAAAAAATAAAAATGAGAATTTTTAAACTTTTTTCTTGGTTAATTATAGAAATAAGTTTCAGAATATCAGACTTTCCCCTAGGGTGGGAAGTTTTATCATCTATGCCACTTACAGATTAGGCAAAGTAGATGATTATATTGCAAATCCTGATTAAGACATAACATATTATTTTCATCTTATTTTTTTAATGATTTATATTCTATTTCAGGCTCTGTGTGTGGTCTGGACAGGGCCTCAGTAGAGCAGAGACTTCGAGACTTGTGCCAAGCTGTGCAATGTTATGGTGGTCTGATGATATGGGTTGCTGCTATTTTCTATTTTAATAACAACTGTTTTCTTTTAACATTATAAAGCTGGCAGTTGTTAGTGCTTTTAATTGAACTATCCATGAAGTGTGAATGATAGGTGGAGCTGGCACAAAGGATGATCCAGAGTGAATTAATAACATTAATAACAGGGCTGGAGTTTATTTCGCCTGCAGAAAATGCCTTCTCTGTGACCAGCCAATAGACTCAGCATTTGTGTGTGTGTCTCCTTCACCACCACAGGCCTTAATACTTTGTGTAGTCTGTTTCCCTTTAAAAGCTGCTTTAGGCTTGAGTTCACATGTCTTTCCTTAGCTCGTACTATTTTTGTAGCAGAGCCAACAGCCTGACAGCACTTTTAAAAAAGAATGAATGGGGTTAAAGTACCCAAGTAGTGATACACTGTTTTGATGACTGTTCCCCATAGTTTTGACTGCTGAGCAGTCAGCTATTGGCAGTTCATGGAGCAAAAACAATTGAAATTCAGATTGTAGTCTTCTCATGAATTGTCGTAAAAGTGAAATACTTCCTTCAGAAGAGTCCCTCCTCACAATGTCACTGTCACAAGGATTACTCCAGTCTGTGTTGTTCCAGGTTTACCTGCCCCAGATGAATTATTTTCCAGAGGTCGCACTTGTTTCAAACGTACATGGATCTAGCCTGCACTGTGGTGTGCCTACTGGCACAGCAGCTGCAGCTCCCTGAGTCAACATGTGTGGGAAGAGACTGAGGAACCTTCTCTAGGACAGGCCAGTGAGCTCTCATTATCCAGCCATCTGGACCCCAGTTTATTCCAGATGTTACATGTGCAGTAAAGGCTGTCACACAAATACGTATTATGAATTCAGCTCATTTTATTTTGAATTATAGAGTTTTGAATTTGCTCAGTTCCTTCATCTACAATAAACAAACATGTGTATGTGTACACACACATTACTGTCTTTAGATGCTGTACCTACCTCCTCATCCACTCACACCTCAAAAAGCTTCACTGAACTTGCTCCTGTGGAAGTCCATTGTTCAGCTTCTACATGCTTCACCTCTGTGAGATTATTATCTCCACTCTTATCTCATTCTGGTCCTTTGACTTGCTTCAGTGACATTTACAATGTCCCAGGTGGATGATTTCTGTCTTCATCTTTATCATGAGTGCCATGACTATGTGTGGGGAGAGAAACCTGGCAGTTCAAGAATGGGAAGCAATTATGCATCATACACCCTGTATGCTTTAAATTTTATATTAATGATTGCTGTGGAATGAGAAGCCAAGTCTTTGAACAAAGAAATATGTAACAAGCTGGGACAAGTGTGGTGAGGCAAATGTTCATGTGGAACAAATATTTCTATAAACCAATTCAAGAGCACAGGAGAATTTTTAAGGGACTCATTTGCAGGACATAAATGCTGACCTTATGTAGTCTCTATGTATAGAAACCTTCCTGAGAGTAATATTACAAAGTACAGACTAGAGTTAAGGAATTCATTTATATAGAGGGTTGACCCCTGAAGTCTTATTTTACCTCAATATCTGAAGCAGTGGGATAAGGGATAGTTTGGGGTTAGCCACCGTCTGACTTTGGGTACCTAACTGAAGCGCACAGCCTGGAAGACTGACCCTAACCTTTCCAAACTCCACACAAGTACTCAGTGGAGGATAGAGACACATCTTGGGACCATTTCTGAAAAACTGCCTGACATCTGCTTGTCCCTTTCCACTCACTGTAGAAATATTGGGGAGGCAGAAAGAAGCCTAAGTCAGTAGACTAAAGTATGTGATGTGAAATGCTTCTGTGATCCCACACTATCTTCTGTCAGTTTGTTTTCTTCTTTCCCAGCAAATTAAATTGTATGAAGATGGAGCAAAGAGTTTGGGGTTTTGTTCAGCTTCGAAATAACAGACATAAATGGCATTGAATGTATTTTAGATGAGCCCCCTCTAGTATAGTGTCTGCTGTACAATTGTCTGAAACTGTGAAAGAATGGATACCTTAACCTATGCATTACTCCAAGAAGAACCTGGTGCAATGCCCTTTCTGTTTAGATCACCATATGAAAACAATCTATCACGCTAAGGAGGACACTAAGTTTATTTAATTATATTAATTATTTACAAGTTCATACATCATCAGATTCTTTATATCCTAAAATAGTAACTGGAGTCATTACTGGACCTCCATTTCCTGGCCCCTTGCTTTTTCTCTAAAATAAACACTTTTTGGCTTCTTGCAACACCAATTTGTTTTCTATGTGGGCTTTTTGCTTGCCTCCAGCTCCTATTCTTTCCTAACCTGGCTTTCATACTTCCTTTTGACTGTAGCATAGTGCTTTGTCAGTTAACCACATTTCCTCAGCATTTAGTTGGCCCCCTTTTCCAGTTAAGTTGAATAGGTACAGATTGCCATTCCAGTAACTTCTCTTTATAGTCACTGCTTCTGGTGTCGTGCTATAGTAAGGTCAGATGCTCTATGAACTGGCATTGTCTCTTCACTTGATAGGTAACCTAGGCTGTTTTCTCACACTAGAAAAATAATAAAGTCAGTTTCCAGAAATTCCTTTAAAACATTACTTGAGCATCCTGTCTGGTAGTAGAGATGAACCTCTTTCTCTACACTTAGATAGTCATCCAAATCCCTTTTGTCTCAGCCCTCTTGTGCATTGTTCTGGGAGTTTTCTTCCTGTGGACAGCTAAGCAGATTCATATGGATCATCTCCAGGTCAGTCCCTAGGTTTTGTTGCTTTACAGTTCCTAGTTAAGAAAGATTATAAAAAACAGGATCATTGTTGTCTCTGTTCCCTCTTGTTCAATTTGGAGAATGTTCTGGCACACAGTAAACCTCAGTGAATCCCAGTGATCTGGCACTGGGTCTGGACTTTGCTTACTTCCTAGCTTAGGCTTATAGGCCAGGAAAATGTTGTAATGTAGTTTCTTCTCTCCAGTTAGTCCTTGGAGATTCCCCCTCTTCAGATTCAACTGTAGACCTTCATATATTATTTTCTCTGCTGTTTTTTAGCTCAGCAGATTTCTATAACTTCCTGCCTAACGGGTCCATCTCCTCCTCTTCACTCCTTATATGAGCATGAGGTCACGGTGAGGTTGTTTACTTGTAAGTCTGCTTCCAAAAACCTTTGTCCTTTCAGTTTGTAACCTTTTAAACCCTTGCAGGACTTTAAACATTTTCAGCTCAGTTGATTCTTTTCTTCTGAGTTTTCAGTTTATGTGATAAATCTTTATTTTTCAGTGTGTGTACTTGAGTGCTACAAGATTCTTATACAAACATAAAAGACAAGAAATAAATATGTTGTACAAAAGGCAACTGGGTAGGAATGAGAAACAGTAACTTTGGTTTTAGCCTAACAAAGAAAGGAAAGAAAAAGGGAAGATGTGATCAGTATAGGAAGGCTCCAAAACCCAGAAACTAAGCACCTGTTCTGGTGTTTCTCAGCTGGTATTGCTTGCTTGCTCGATTGATTGATTGATTCCCAAAGGACAGTGTTATAAGATTGTCACAGTGAAGTTTTACACTTTTCCGGTTTTCCCACATCTTTACATTTCCCTCTCCTGTGTGTAAGGAGATCTGGACACCTAGTGTGAAGTAGAGACAGCCATTTAGAAAATTCTAGACATTGTTGCACCAATGGAAAAATGTTCCCTGATTTTAAAAATACCTATAAATACCTAAAAGCTAATGGTTGAAAAGCTGGAAGATAACACAAAGAGAGACCGAGTGTGATTATTTACCTCTGGGCATATAAAAAGTAAGCACATGTGGATGACTGACCCCTTTGGTACTGGGAAAGAGGAGCCAGAACACAGCACCCTAGTCTATCAAATTATGTTCCCAGATCAAAGGTAGCTAACAGCTGCTGGAAAGGGAAATAGGATAAGGAAACATGCAGACCTTTGGAATGATATGAATCAGTGTAATAAAAAAGATGTCTTGAGAGAAATCCTGAAGCAGCTGATCTTGGAAAACCTGGTAAGTGTACAGTTTGTGTTAATTTAAAACCTAATTAACTTTCAAGGTAATACAGCTAGGCATTTGTCTTCTGTGTGTATTCTAAGTGAGTTCAGCAAATTTTTGGAACTTAGGCGATAATTAAGCAGCCTGTCCAGGACAGCATGAAGCTGATTTTTGCAACTCACACAGCAGGCTCAATGCAAGTGAGTTAGGCAGATTTAAATGAAGAACACATCTCCTCTCTGAAACAGAAAATGTATTGGAGAGCCAAAATACAGTTTGATGGGTCTTATGTAAAAAGAGGTTTGGAGATGTTTTCTAATTGTTTGGGGGTTTTTTCTATTTGAATGAAATTGGAATTGAAAAAATCTTTTCTCCCACTTGTCCAGAATTAGGTGGAGAACTTAATTTTGAGCAACAAAAAACCTCCCCAAAAACTCATCATCTCTACCCTTTAACCCTTATAAAGGTTTGGAGAATGGATCTGTAGGCTGATAATTATGTTGTTTTCAAAGCCAAAATATGTTTTAATGAAAATATTTATCAAATAGTTTCCTTCTTACTGAAAGTGACTCTCATTTTTAAAACTTTGAAAATGTGTCAGGAAATATTTTGAGCTTTATAGTTCCACCCTCCAACTGACAAACCCATCCTAGAAAACCAGATTGTTTCCAACTAAGCATCAACAATTGCCAGTTCTCGTAGAAGCAAACATGCTGTTTTAGTAATGCCTTGTTAGCACTGCCATGATTCCATAAAAAAGGTCTTCACTGGAACTGTTCTTCCTTTCTCTTCAGACATATACTGATACAGAGAAAGTTATTTCATTTAGTTGCAGTCTTTTCATGAACAAAGCAGTAGGATCTGTGCTGTAACCTTGCCCAGACAAATTCTACTGTGCAGACTGCTAAAAAATAGAACAATGTGTTTGAAGTGTGTGTGCCTAGCACTCTTCCTCCACTCTATTAGATCAAGTCATAGTATTTAATTTCTTTGCACACTTGAGACTGTGAAAAATGAATGGAGATTTGTTTGTACACTGTCAGCAGCTGACTTCACAGACCACACTGGATTCTGGAAGTTCAAGACAGAGCTTCAGTGTCTGGAAGAGATTCTCCAAAACACAGCCACAATTGGGCAACACCCTCCCATGTGGTACAAGGTAAAGAAAAAAAATTTTGAGGGATGACAGTGATAATTCTTAAGAGAAATGTGACATGTGGTGCTGCAAGTAAGATTTTAATAATGGGAGGATTTTGCCAAGAGAGATCATAGAATCATAGAAAATGCTATGTTGGAAGGGACCGGTCAGAATCATTGAGTCCAACTCCTGGTGCTGTGCAGGACACCCCAAGAATCACACCATGTGCCTGGAAGTGATGTCCAAACACTTCTTGTACTTAGACAGGTTTAACACTGTGACCACTTCCCTGGGGAGCCTGTCCCAGTGCTCAGTTACCCTCTAGGTGAAGAACCTTATTTCTGATATCCAAGCTAAACTTTTCCTGACTCAGTTTCATGCTGTTTCCTCTGGTCCTGTCACTGGTCATGAGACTGAAGACATCAGTACCTGCCCCTCCTCCTTCCCTCATAAGGAAGCTGGAAGCTGTCGACTGCAATGGGGTCTCCCCTCAGTCTCCCTTTCTCCGGGCTGAAGAGATCAAGTGATGCCAGCCACTCCTCATACAGCTTCCCCTCCAGAACCTTCACCATCCTCATGACTGTCCTTTGAACACTCTCTAAGAGTTCAATGTCTTTCTTATATTGTGGCACCCAAAGCTGCCCCCAGCACTCGAGGTGAGGCTGCTCCAGTGCAGAGCAGAGCAGGACAATCCCCTCCCTTGCCTGGCTGGTGATGCTGTGCCTGATGCCCTCCAGGACAGGGTTGGCCCTCCTGGCTGCCAGGGCACTGCTGGCTCATGTCCAGCTTGCCATTGACCAGGACCCCCAGGTCCCTTTTCCTGCTCTCCAGCCTTTCATTCCCCATCCTATACACAGAACCAGGGTTGCCCCATTCCAGATGCAGAACCCAGCATTTGCCATTGTTAAAATTCATACACTTGGTAATTGCCCTGTCAAATCTGTCTAATTTGTTGAGGTCTCTGTGCAGGGCCTGTCTGCTCTTGAGGGAGTTGACAGCTCCTCTAAATTTAGTTCTGTCAGCAAACTTATTCAGTAGTCCTTCAAGTCCTGTGTCCAGGTTGTTAATGAAGATGTTGAAGAGAACTAGGTATGATGCCTTCTATTGATATAAACACTCTTCTCAAAGGAATTTTTAGGGAGGGAGTACTATTGAAGAATTTATTCCCCTTTTCTTTGATGACAGTGGCCAGCAGATGTGATTTCTGACACGAGAGTAAGAACTTTTGGGGAATTATATAGTAGTGAGAAAAAGCCTGAATGATTTGTCATTGGAGGACTTTCTAAAGCTCTAGGACTTGATGTACCTACTAATAGGAAAGTAGTGAGAAATATGGGTGAGTCTAGCAGTAGTGATTTTTTTACTTTTATTCTCATATATAGTCAGTACACATGTAATTTGCTTTTTTATTGATTTATGAGAACTCAGACTACTCATTCCCATGAAGTATAACAAGTATAAAATGAACATCAATGGACTGAGTTAGTTTGCACTCTAACTCTACTAACTGCCTCTTATTTCTTGAATTTTTTAAGTGATATTATTGAAGACAGAACTATTCTGAAACTGCTTTTTCAATGACAGGTAAGATTATCTGTCTCTGCATTTGCATTTATTTGTCCTGTAGATGTGAACTAGAAAAATCTTACAACAAAATTGCTATAAAAGAGCTGACTTTAGGCATACTGACCACACACACAATCAGTTAAAGCAGATGAGGTTCATGTCTTACAGAGCCTGAAAGATAAATCTTTAGAAGATTCTTCTCTTAGGAATTCTTACATGATTAAAAAAAAAACAAAAATCCCTAATGTTTTACTTAACTATTATCAAACTGTGACCTAGATTATAAATAAAAAATATAAAATAGGACCTTCTGTTCCCATGTTTCCTACTTTAATCAACATGAATTTGAGGATATTCAGGGCTTTCCAGCATCAGATATGCTATATGGCATTCATTCTTTCCCCAAAGGACTCTGAATAAATACTAATTAAAATTAAGCTAAAGTGTTCAGCTTTTAAAATATGTATCTTTTTTTCCCCAAATCTACTTTTCTTCTGGGTAACAAATGTGAATACAGACTTATTTCCTGCCTAACTTACTTTCCCATGCCTCTGTGTTTTCTTCTTTTTTGTCCTTTTTTGTATGAAGGAAAGAAATAGTTTTGAAGAAAGCTGAACCCTCCAAATCCATTGGGTATTGTTCTGTGTTAGATTGCTAAGCGTAGTATGCTAACAATGGTCCAAATACTGTACTGATTTCTCTGGGATAACTTTTGGATTTGGGATTTGTGCTCATTGAAGGAGAGACCCTTGCCATACAGAAGAACATTCAGAATAATTTCCTGAGCTCATTTGTCTATCCTACTGTATAAGATGCTGCTTGTCTTACCCCTGGCAAGGTAACATAGTAAGACCCGATATCTTACAAGATTGCAAAAATGCTAATTCTCTAAGCTCTTCTGTTAGAACCCAAGTATCTGACCAATGTCTGATATTGTTATCTGGAATACAAGGAAGGAATTTTGCTGATTATGCTCAGTTTTGGCTCACCCTTACATCTTTAAACTGACTGCTAACATGTCTGACATACACACTTCAGACTTTATGCTCTTTGTTGTGGGATGTGTTAATTGAAATTAAACTTTCCAATGCAGTGAACTGATGGTCAAACATGAAAATATGACTGGAAGATGAAGTTGGTGTCTGGTATGAGTATTTATACATTAGTGGAGCCCACAGAGCTCGTTACCTCGTGGGCTTGGGTCCTTAGTGCAGGGAGAAGTTTGAACTGCATGACAGAGAAGAATGATGAGTTATCGTGATTTGGACATCAGGAATAATCTTGGGCATGTGAAAGAATTTCTTAATGGAAAGGATTTTAAACATTGGAAATGTCGTCCCAGGGAGGTGGTGGAGTCACCATCTTTGGAGGTGCTCAAAAATCAACTGGATCTGGCACTTAGTATCATGGTCTAGTTGACAAGATGGTGATCAGTCAAAGGCTGGACTTGATGGTCTTGGAGGTCTTTCCCAACCTAAATGATTCTGTGATAATGTAGTGCATGGTAGAGGTTAGGTCTGGTTTTAAAAATGGTTTCAAACTTCTGGCTAACTGACATTGTAAACACACCTTTGTGTAAGGCTTCAGTGTCCTCTGCATGGCTGTGGGGACGGGGGTAATGTGGAACACAGAAAGCACTTAAGTTTCTCACAGCACGCTTTTGTGTATCTCAGCATAACTCTTCCTTGAAGCCCAGGCCAGAGTTCTCACTTTGCAATTTCTTGGAAAGTACAGCATGGAGTCAGATAGGGGTTATGGAATTTGTAACCCTAAATGCTGTTAGTAGTAACAATTTCCAGTTGCTGACAAAGGCAAAGCACCACACAGTTGCTCCATAAACAAATATTTATGTATAATACATGGAAAGTGTAAACAGCTTTTGCAGTGTTTCTTAAATAATTTCTCAATGCGATCAAGAAGTTAACCTACAAGTGTTTCTTCCTGAACAGGCTATTATGATCTGTTATTATCAGATGCACTCACAGAATTAAAGTTTGTCTTGTAACATTGACTTATAATGTAAAGAAGCAGTACTGCACTTGGATTTCAGTGCTTTAACAAATGTATATAAGGACATTCTTTCCTGTGCAATCTCCATTTCAGAAATTATTTCAGTCTGTGTGGCCCAGAATACAGACATGCAACTTGGATTTTTTTAAAGCTGACAAAAAGATTTTCAGTGTTTTTTGTGACTTTCAAAAATGCTTCTCTTGTCAGCAAACAGAGGTTTGCCTGAGCCTTGTAACTAGACATATTCAGCCCTTTCATTATTTGCTTGCATCAGCTTGTGTGGGAGGAAAAAAAAATCAATTATGCCAAATTTGCGCACTCAAACATTATGACTTTTGCTCCAGAAGTTCAGAAATCTTCTTAAAATTAATGAACTTAAAAGGGATATAATGACGGGAAGGGTCTTTCTGCCTGCTCTATGATGGTTGAGCATTTTGATTCATGATTTTAAACTTTTCTCTGTGGCCAATACAAACCTGAATCTATTCTAAACAGGGAAATTGCACTTAAATTCACATATCTTTGCAAGTTTCCAGAAGCTGGCCCTTTAGAAACACCACCACATAACACTAGACTTGCAGTAAAATTATAGTAACTGCTGACACTGAAAGTGTGTATTATGTAGCAACAGCATTACAGGTTTTGGGATGAGACCTGACATTATTCTTTCTCTATAATTCAGCTCATGCTCTAGCCAGGACCCTTGAGTTTCTAGTAACACCTGTGTGTAACCAGAACTGGGCAGAAAGCAGCAATCCTGCTCCACAGAGTGTTTTGATATTTCCAAATTTAGTTTCTTTCACAAAAAATCAAATTTAGACATTTGCTTTGAAATTAAGCTGTATTCAAACTGCTTTACTTGAAGTCCACACTCAGAGGAAAAACTTTGGAAAGTGGCATTGGCCTCACAGCATCCTTCGAGCTCTCAAAAAATTTTTGAGTACAGGAGACAAAAAAACTAAACTTCACTGGAGTTTCCAAAGAATATGGTGATCTGTCCAAATGGAAACTTTTAGCAATATATCAGGTTTGTTTGGTTTCTTTTGGGAGGCAACACGTAAGTGAAAAATATTTGTGGCCCAGGTTGGAAAAATAGAGGTAGGCCCCACTCAGCTTTTTTTTTTCTTGTTGTATGGATGAAGAGCTATACTTTCAAGTATGTGAATCTCTGGTGTCCCAGGCTTTTGTAACAACCACCATCTGAGAGAGTTGAATTCCTCCAGCATAAATCTGCCACACACATACAAATTTGAGCAGCTTTGTTTTCATTCCAGTATGGAAGACTTCCATGTTTGGTTAAAAAAAATAAAAAGAAAAGGAAGAAAATGAAGTTTTTCTGGAGTCAGTAGTAGTCTGAAAGTCTTGGGAAGCTCCATCTCCTAGGGAATTCTGCCTGCCCTGGACCCTATGGGATAGGAAATGGGGTAGTGTGGATCCTCCAGCTACTCCTTCTGGCTCCTGATTTGCCCAGGGGAACTTCTGCTGGGCTGATGCAAACACAGTTGAACAGGAGCCTGATCTACCTGGTATCTGACACACTACTTACAGATGCAAATTTTATCTCTGTAAGTATACTGACACAGATTTCTCTCAATTTGTCTCTCTGCATATATGCTTAAAGGTATTTATGCATGTAAACATTAAGAATTTAATTTTGAAAAATTGCTTCTGAATTTTTGTGACTAACTTTCTGACTGACAAGTTTCCTGCCTAATTCAGCTCTGAGCCTTTGGGAGTGTAAAAAGTGCTAAACAGCTTGCCTACATGGGTAACTTGTTCCAGAAAGACCCCAAAATGTGTGTCTAATTACCCTATGCTCTTCCAGCTGAAGTCTTCACTTATTCTGTCTGCATGTAGGCAGTCACATGGTTCAAACAAAACATATTTCTCTTCTCCATTTTAGAAAAAACAAAATGTTGACATTTGACACATCAGTTGTACAAGTAACAAGGAAGCTGAATGAGTGTGTTTTTGAAAAGCATCAGTTTTTCTTTTCCCTCTCTTTGGGAACCTCCCTGAAAATTCGACTTAGTTCCAATTTCTTCAACAATTGGCCAAGACATAATTCCCAAATTTCCCTTTCCATCTCTCCCCACTGAACAATATTCTACTTCCCTTGACATGCCTGCTAACTTTTCTGGGAATCTTTATACAGACCACAATAAGCTCAATATTTTCAAGATGAAAACCCACAGCAGCTTTTCTTTTGCCAGCCTCTAACCATCAGCTCCTTTCTTTTTTCTTTTCCTGCATAATGCCAATGTTAATGTCAGCTTTTCTTTTCCTCCATCTGCAGCTGTGCTGTTATATACATCCCACACACCCAAACCCTTGTGTATTATTTCCCTCTGCTAAGTCTTCAGCCTGCCACTTTCCCTTCATCCTCCACTGCCAGGATTACAGTTCATATAGTGCTTATCTCATGTCCTAACTACACTTTTCCAGTTTACCTCTCCCCACTATGCCATGAACCCATTGCATAGAGCACCTGAGAAATCCTTCCTGTACTTTTTCCCAGCCACTCATCAGGAGAAGAAATCAGATGATGTGAAATTCAAAATGATCTACATTTCTCCCACTCAGGTCTCTCCTCCTTTGCCATGTCTCAAAGCCTCTTCTGAGCAGTACAGAGGTTTCCCGTTATTTCATTCCCATTTTAAAGTATCCTACTTCACAAAATCTCCAGTTATATCACTGTAAAGGATTAGTGATTTTTCTGCTTATCTTTTAGACCTGGCCTTGTTTAAACACTGCTGCTAACTTATTGCAGAGAGAAATTTTTTTATTATATTTTGACACAGCCAACGATGTGTATAGAGATGTCTGTATATAAAGAACTCAAATATTTGTCTCTTAACTGCTAAACGGCAGCCACCATTCATTCATTCATCCAAAGATTCTCTGTAGCAAACTATTTTATCAATAGGAAACACTCATTCTCCCTTCTTTTTTTATGAATGCTCCAAAGGGAATCATAAAATCATCAGAGAATGCTTTGGGTTGGAAGGGATGTTAAAGATCATCTATTTCTACTCCCCTGCTGTGGGCAGGGACATCTTCCACTAGAGCAGGTTGCTAGAAGTTCCATCCAAACAGGCCTTGAACTCTTCCAGAGATGGGGCATTTGCAGCTTCTCTGGGCAACCTATGCCAGTGTCTCACCATGCCCACAGCAAAGAAGATTTTTTTAATATCTGAACCTACTCTCAGTTTGAAACCATTACCCCTCATTCTATTAGAGGAGTCTCTCATAAAATGCCCCTCTCCAGCTCTCCTGTTGGCCTCCTTTAGGTACTGGAATGCTGCTCTAAGTCTCCCCAGAGACATCTCTTCTCCAGGCTGAACAGCATCAGCCAACTCAGCCTGTCTTTATAGGAGTGAATTAGCTATATCAAACACACTTTAAAATCTGGAATTACATTGTCCCTCAGCTATTACACCATCCAGTAAAATGACATATGAGACTGTGTAATTTCATCTCCCCAAAGCATTAATGGTTTATGCCTGCTCAACTGTTATGCTTCATGGCCTTAATTTCTAGATAGAACTTCTGAAATCTGCTTTCTGAGATTAGCAGTGCCCTCTTGCCTGATTTGAAACAAAAATAATTGGAAAGGCACATGTACCAGCTTCCAGTTTATAAGAGTTCATTATTTGAAATCCCCTGAGCTCCTCCAATTAGAAAACAACTTTTTGACTTAATATCCTTCAATTGTTAAAAACTTGCGTCACTGAGAGATCACAGTGAAACGTAAAGGTCCCAGCACATTGGCACTTGATTGTGAGGGGATGTGATTGTTCCACATTTAGACTGGAAAGGGTTAGGAACTCCACTTCCCAATGTGCTTAATGAATGAAAGGAAAATTGGACCCTTGAGCCAGAGGCAATGACCTAACTGAGTGAAAAATGTTTGCAGGTTAACAAGGGCAACTGTTCCTTGCTATAATTCCCACTGGAGGTGAATGACAAAAAAGGCCAATAAACCTCAGACTGTGGGTTATTTATTAACCTGTTTTCTTCCTAGAAGAAAAGACCTTACTGTAGATCTTAAGAGACAGAACTGAAAAAGTGTCCTTTCACAAAGACTAAATTAATGACCATGTATACCTCTTAAAAAGATTAAGGTGTAATATTCAATGTCATTGTATTCTCTGTGATCAATCAGATTTTTAGAAAGGCAACTTTGCTGGGACTGAAACTCAAGGAGAGCAAAAATAAAAGTGTGATTAAATGACACTAATGTAAGCCATATTAGTACAAAATGTAACTGGAAATGCCATATAAGCATTGTTGACACTGAATGACAGAAACATATTTTATGTCTTGTCTTTAGTTCTGCCTAACATGCTGACACAGCACATCCATGGCTTTCCTACAAGTACTCAGAAATGAGGGTGTGGTGGGACAGCCAAGTGTCCTGATGGAGAGTGGAGTCTCTCTGCTTGGAAGTCACGCAATTCACTTCTCTGCTCCCTGGAGAGCAGACTTGGTTTCCAATCTAAACCGTTTGTAATGAAGTAATGGAAAGATTACTGTTGTCTACACTGAGATCAGGTCTGGAGCCTAACACAGCGGCAATGGAAAAAAATTGCAGGGTAAATGCAGAACAATGCAGGAAAAGACTAGTAATAACCAGTAGAGCAGCTGTCAAACTACCTTTGCAAAAATTTCTGTGATGCCTTTTCAGGAAACAGTGTAGACTAGTCAGGAGAGAATTGAAGGGTATGATCCAAAGTTGAGCTGTTTCAGTGGGCTTTGCATTGTATTAGTCCCTAACAGAATATACAAATAACATATTGCTTCCTGTATTTGAAGTGCCAAAAATGAGACAGTTGCGAGCATTCTGCAAACCATATGTCTGAATCAGTCTGGGACTGAAGCAGAAGGAAAGAATATGAATTTACATAATGCAACTCTCTCTGCAACATAGATATGATAACCACAGTGCACAGATGTATTTTCAGTAACGGGAGCTGCATTTGATTTTCTTTTTAAAACAATCCTGCATTTTTCAAAACACTTTCCTTACCCTGTGTGTACCTGCACACGAAAAGGTGAACACCATGTTTATGTACTTCTTTCTTTTCTAAATGATAGAACAGCCTTCCTGCTCAGACCTCTTCTTGAAAATGTATGAGTAAATTTGTATGGTCTTTGGCTGTGGGCTTACACTGACTTCACAATAGTTAAACAATTTACATTTCACTATTAATTCTTAGGTAAAGAAAATATCTCAGAGAAGCAGAGCTTTGCTTTCTATCCCAAGGATTTCTAAATAGTGCAGATCTAGCAGCACCCTGGGTCCTTTTTCAAGGGTCAGCTTTCTAGCCCCTCTGCCCCCAGCCTGTGGGTTGTGGTGACCCAAGTGTGGTACCTGGCCCTTGGCTTTCTTGAACCTCATAGAATTGTCCTCAGCCCATTGATCAAGCCCATCCAGATCCCCCTGCAGAACCTTCCCACCCTCAAACAGATCAAAATTCCTGCCCAACAGCGTGTCATCTTCAGACTGACTGAGTGGGCACTCAGTCACCTCATCCAGATCATTGATAAGGATATTAAACAATGCTGGCCCAAGCACCAAGCCTTGGGGAACATCCCTAGGGATCAGCTGCCAGGTGGATGTAACTCCATTTACCACCTCTCTCTGGGACCAGCCATCCAGCCAGTTTTCTACCCCGCGAAGTGTACCCATCTAAACATGAGCAGCCAGTTTCTCCAGCAGAATGCCATGGGAGATGGTGACAAGGGCTTTATTAAAAATCAGATATACACATCCACAGCCCATCCCTCATCCACTAGATGGGTCATGTTGTCACAGAAGGAGATCAGGTTTATAAGGTAGGACCTGCCTTTCCTAAACACGTCTACCCTCAGGAAGGTATTCTTGAGAGTGGCTGCCAGGGAGAGATGGCAGTGCATATCATGGAGATTTCTATTTCTTGTGTTGCCATCAACATTATTTCTAGCATCACTGAATTAGTAGGTGTTACAGCTGTTTCTCACAGCTTGAAGCCTGGTTCAGTTGTAGGGAAGTCTTCTCACCATGAAATTGTAGATACTACAGAACCTGTCCTTCCTCTATCCTCTCTTTATGCGATCTAGTGCTCCTAAGATGGGTGACTGAAATCTTAATCCTATGTCTTCGTCTAGACAGCCCAGACATACTTCTGATTTTAAGAGGAAATTAAGTGAATACATGCCCATTGTTACTTGATATTGGCTGCAAAGTTTCATGTCTTGTCTCTTTATTGCATATTCTAGGGAACTGTGAAAGTCTGCATAGTGGATCTTTTTATTTAAAAAAAAGAGTGAAAAATAAATAAAAGTAATTAAAATTAGAAAATAACAAAGAAGAAAAAATAAACTGGTGAGTAATATCTAGGTTAGTAGAGAAATGCTTCTTTGAGAAAGTAGCCAAATTACTAACTATAAAAAGGTGGAAACAAAAAATTTTGGTAATATGAAAAATTTGTGAGTGAGTAGGAGGTCAGGACTACAGTGACTTGTAACTCAGCTCAGCTTGTATTAAACCTGGATATGAATTTCTGAACTAGGTTTTCCACAACCTTTCTAGTTTGGGTTATTGGTTAAGAAATTATTAATCATGAAATATATCATTTTCTTTCTGAGTTACATGTGATGTTGATGACTCAGATGTATTGCTCAGAGATTTGAAAATCTTGCTGCTCTCAGTTATCTTGGATAGTTCTTTATAAATATATACTTCTGTTTGTAATTCAGGTTCTTCTATACGTATTGTTTCAGGGCTTAAAAATATAATTTTCTTGTTTAGAGCCTTTAAATACATTTTTTTTCTGTTAAATTCTAAATAGGATAAAATTAAATATCAGTGAAAAGGTAAGGTTTTTGACACAAAAATATTGTTTAATTCTGCATGAATTCTGTTTTATTCTTTATCTTATTTTTGGTAGGCAAGTACACTAGCACTTGACTATTGCTTTTGGCTGTCCTGGAAGAGAAAAAATTGGACACATACTGGAGTTTCAAAACATAATCCATGTGTAGTAAATAAAGCTTTTGTATTATTTCCAGAAAAAAAAAAAAAAGAAATCTTGCTTTCTTTACTACGTACTTTTCCCAGGCACATAGAATGTAAACCGAATAGGCCACGAAAGTTTAGTGGCACAGAACTCCATAAAGGTGTTATAACGACCCTGAAATCCTACTTATGCACCAGTTCTTTCATACAGTATTTGTAAAGCTCACAAATGTTGCTTGCTTGCACTCACATCATCACTGGCTATGATCTTGTCTCATAAATTAAGTAAGGTTGGGTCTTGTCAGTTCTTGGATACAAGGCCTCCAAGGAAAACCCAGATGGTGCAGGCATTGATAGCAATTCAGTGGGAAGACCACCTACTGTGTTAGTACTCATTTTTCTTCTGGATTGAGAGCATTGTGTTTGGAAGGATGTTGCTGGGTTTTTTTCCTGAGGTTAAAAATTAAGAACCTGACCAAAATTCAGTATTTCAAAGTGTCACCATAATAATCCTATAGCATCTTGCATGAGGGTAGAGAAGTGGTTCAAATACTGCCAGCTGAAATCAGAAAAATATTAGAGCTAATGTAAAATATCTTTTTCCCCTTTTTTCAGTCTCTTTTCATTCAGCATCTATCCACCCCCTCTGTGAAACATTCACTGATAACTAGCAAAACTAAAAGCAATTTTTATCTTCATCAGCATTTCCTGTAAGCTTTTGTAAAACATTCAAAACTCAAGAAAGCATGACTGCAAAAGAAACTGGGAATTTCCTCAGCTGGGAATTTGTAATTTGGTCTTTATTTTATTATTTCCTTCTGTGGCATAGAACAAATAAAATATTAAAATGTAATCTGTTTTGCATTATTTCATTGACAGATGTCATCATGTCCCATGTGCCCATTAGCCTCTCTGGGGTAGGATCCCCGGTTACACCACAGGTTTTTGGTGGAGCAGGAGGGGAAGCAGGCAATAAACAGTGCTGCCTGAAAACCTTGGGACAGGGGCAGTGTGGCAGGTGGAGCGCTCTTTGCTGTGCATTGTCTCAGTAGTGTCTACACTCTCCTCATTGCCTCCCAAAGTGCCAAGTTACTATTGCAATGCATCACCATAAATCTCATTTAAGAGAGATTTTTGTCATGTTCCCCCTAATATGCTTTATAAAAAATAAAATTGTTCACCAAATGCAGACATTTATCGTGAGGGTCTCAAACACAAAACTGCATAAGCAGATATAGCAGAAATAAATTGTAATAATTCCAGGCAGGCTATATAGATACAGCCTTCCTCACAGCTAAAATGTGAATAATATTGATGTGATCTTTGAATGCAGATTGAGAAGACTATAATTGTTTAGCACCTAGAGTTTTAACATGGAAAGAGATTTTTCAAAGCCTGGAAGCTTTCTCAGCATTAGAAGAATAAAACCTTTGGAAGTGACTACTGAGTAAGACATTCATAGCTATAAGTAATGGATCATTTTTCGCGGAGGATGTGAAAGGCACATTTGCCTTTTACTCTTGGAGCCCAGCTGCTGTCAGTGTGCCATGTCAGAGAGTGTATAGTGGAGGAGAACTTCACACACAATCACAAACACCCAGTCCATAGTGCAGTCATTGAACTTGATGTTGATTCTTCATAAACACAAAATAGTTCTCAAGTCAAATAACATTTTAAGGGAAAGTCACAAGGAAATTACATGTTCTGAAGACATCAGCAAGAAATCACAACCAAGTAGGGAATAAGTGTAGACTCTGATAATGTGAAAGTCTCTACACATCCTAAGGTTTCACATTGAATAGAGTAGATGAAAGAGGAGGAAAAAGAGAATAATTAATGAATTTTGCTCATAGTTTCTAAGAAACAGAGTTTATGAAAATATATTTTGATCTTTTGCAGATGTTATGAAAACTTTGTTGCTTGGAACTTGGCTTGTAGGATGGTATAATCCCTAAATTACAAGAATTCATGTTGGTCAAAACTAACTCTGGCTCCTGAAAACTAAAATAGAAAACCTCATTTATTTTGCTAATGTTTCGATTTTAGTAACTGTTGTGACAGGGATGATAAGAATATACTTAGTGTAAACACTACTAACAACACTAAACTTGATTAATTGAACTCTATTTTCACTATATTCCCTCTGAAAATATATCCATGTAAATACAGATGCAGCCTTGACCCAAGGTCTGCTGTTGGTGCAGACAAGAGAGTGGGGTGTGTTTAGGGATAATCCTGTATTTCTGCTCCCCAGGAAGAACTGTTGCCCCAGCCACTGTGCTCAGGAGTAAGAATACTGTCTATCTTTCACTGTAACCTTGTGGGATGCCAGGGGTACTTTAGGGAAACAACTCAGGTGAAGGAATGGAGCAGCATGACAAAGCAGGAAGATGAAGGAATGAAGCATTTAGGGAAAGAAAGCCTTGTATTAGAGAAGGAACAGGACTTTGATGCTGCTGCAAGATTTTGCTTCCTCATCACCAGAATTCAATACTTTGATATTTCTTGTCATCTCATTTCTTATTTTGAATTAAATGCAGTATTAAAAACTACATTTTTAAATTTTGAAATTAAGACAAGAAGAATTTATTATGGGACATAAAGAGATAACTTGAATTCTTTGGACATTTCTATTTTTAAAAAGCTTTTCTTATATGTTAATTTACTATTTTAGCAGGAGAAAATTTCAGCATGTAAGGTGGGCTCATTAAAAGGTAAATTGGAATCTTGTAGTAATGGGAGTCATTCTTTGTTGCAGAGGCTGGGAGTGCTGAATGAGTCTGGGACTGCAGAAGGTGGAAAGACCATTTTGCATGCCCAGCAAACCCATAGTGTCCTGATGATCTGGATTCTCTTCCTACCTCTGCTTCCTGGGAGGAGGTTCCAGGTGACTATTACAACTCCCTTCTCAAAGGCATTCAGAAACTGTGTGCCATTGCTTTCTGGCTGTCGGATGGCAGAAGCTGTGGAGGACCAAGCTGCAGAACTGCTCAACTCTCACAATTGCAGCTAAACTGAATGAGGAAGTGTGATTTTAAAAGCTATAGAATACTTGCTGAGATAGATTAAAAAAAAAATCCTTCCTATTTGTGCGAAATTGGTCTGTCAGCTCTAGCTGGGTCTGTATTTCTGCTTGTTCAGAGTAAGAATGTGGATGGCAATTTCCCCTAAATGTATATGGGTATTATTGTACTTTGTAGCTAATGGAGGCACTATAAAAATTAATGTCATCATGAAAACTGGGAGAATCAATGTTTTTTCTTTCTTCAGAATAAGACAGAGCTGTGTACCACAATGTGACATCCTTTCACACCTTGAACTGGACAGATCAAATGGAATACTCACTACATGTTTACTAAGAACATTCCCATTGAAATACCTAGTGCAAATCAGTAATTTTTATTTCTATATGTGTAACAAGACTGAATTAACATTGTCCAGGCAGCAATAATAGAAGTTGTGGATTTTGACTGTTTTGCTATGAGATCTCATTGTGCTTTCACTGTAAGTATGTAAGTGCTTGTAAGCATTATGCTGACAAGGGTGTTTCAATTAAAAAAATTGTCTTGGTACCAAGCTGAATTTATATTTCTTAAAAGCTGAATCTAACTGAAGTAAACCTTGTTTCTTCTATGTTGCATCTTTTCCCATTTTCAGTGATGCATTTTCTTTTATACTTCAGCTTTGTTTTTAAATTATGGGGGCATTTAAAGACTGTTGAAGGCAGGGTCCAAATGAGTAGTTCTTATTCCATAATACCAGTAAATAGGGAGTAATCTATTTATAATCACACCTGCAGTACACAGCTAGAAAACAAAGCTCTTTTAGAACTTTGAATTTTGATTCTAGATTAGTTAAGGCTTACTACCTCTGGGAAGTCTTATAAAACAAGACTGTCATTGCAGAGTCAGCAGAGTCATCAGGAGAGTCATCAGCAGAGGGGCTGACTTATTCAAAAAGCACATTGACAGAACAGGAGCTAGGATGGATTGAGCACTCTGAAGGGAGGGTTTAAGTAAACAGACTTTACATGGTGCTCTGTTGGGTGCCCTCTTCTTGGTGAGATGCCTCTCTGTTCTTACTAGACACTGGTCCTATGTGATGGCAAGACTATTCCAAGTTGATTGAAGGCTCTGAATATTATCAAGTTCTGAGTGTTCAACGTGAAACCTTGTTAAAATTCCCTAAAATTCAGATAGTGATTAACACATGTCTTTGGAAAATCTGTTTTCTTTGAGCTAAGCCTATAAAATTACTGGTCACCTCAGAACATGCAGATCAGTCTCCTTGCCCACTAGAAAAAAAACCCCTGATCTGGGTAAAACTAATATTGCTTCTACAGCTTACCATGAATATTAGAGCTTGTCAGGATTTCACTACCTTCAGTTTCCTCCACCAGCAATTTATAACAGTGATTTAATAAGTTCTATCCTCCTTTGGAATATAGCCACAGTGTAAACTGCTCAGAGGCAAGTGAGTCAGATCAGGCTGAGTGCTACCTCCAAGCTAATCCCCTTTTCTCAAACCAGTGCTCCCTCCTGGCCTATGTGGTTTCCTCTTTGCAAAAAGCACCCCTCCATATTGCATTGGTTAACTACATCTGAATTTGTATGCAGTATGATGTAAGGTAGCAGATTCTCTGGCACACAGGTTATACAATTTACAACCTTAAAAGGTAAACTACTGATAAATTTCTGGTGCTGCAAAAATAAGTAAGTGGAATTTTTACAAAGTATGATCTGGACATGATCTTTGCTTGAGTTTATTATTCTGCCTCTTTCTCCCCCAAGTTTCCCATGCCTCCAGACAGACTCAGTTTAATATCCATCCCAGATATACTGCCATCTCCAAGTTTCTGGCAGTCGCTGTTATCTGTCATGCTGATGTGCTGCACAGGAAAACTGTTCTGCATTTTTTTGGTGGAAAAATTAAAAGTTATTGGCATAGGTAGTTTGGAAGCCAGAGCAGCTTTCTTACCCAGTGAGATATTATTTTGTTTCAGAAGCATCTGAAGGGAGTCAAACCTAGTCCACGCATATGTTCAATTTTACATGGTGTGCTGAGGCCAAAATTCAGGGCCAGCTGCTCCCGAGTCTCTGGCATGTGCTTTTCTTTAACCACATAGAGCGTTGCCTGTCTGTTTCTGCTTGCACAGTTGTGCTTCAGCTTCAGAGCCATATATATGTTTCTTAGCCTCTCAGTGTCTTTAAAAAAAAAAAAAAAAGACATCATTTGGAGTTAAGTCTAGAAAAGTGGTTTGCTGTCTTTTGGCTTATTAAACTGCAGTAGTACTAGAAAATATAATGTGACAACTACTGCCGGACTTTTGCATCTATACGGAATAGATTTTAATGTTGTTTTAAAACTTAGACAGTATAGGAAATGAAGCCTCAAGCTTCATGTATTCTGGCTGCATGTAAACTGGTACTTTTTTGTCACACATGAGGACAGAGATTAAAAACAACTTTATAAAACATTTATGAGGTTTTGATTTACCACAATTATTTTCTCTGGCTTTTAGAGTCTCTGAATAGTATCTTAATGCTAGATCATATTTTCTGACAGCAAAACACCAGATACACTGTAATGATTTGGCATTCAGCCTTTTGGAATGAAGGCCAAAACTGTTTAAATAAATCTTTTTCAATAGCAAGGAGCAATGATTGCATTGTAAACTCTGCATAAATCTGCGATATTACAGAAAGCAACTGTTTTGCAATAAGCTGAATTGAAAAAAGCTACGGAAAAAAATTCCTATACTGGAAAGATGTCAACATGGCATTTTGCTACCAGAGTCTTCTATACCGTTGCAAGTGAACTTTTAATAATGTGACAGAAAGTGTTTTTCTTGATTATTGCACTCAAGATTGTGTGAGAATTCCAGACCGGACTAGTATTTCATAAAACTATTAGCTTTATTAATAACACATAAAACACATTGGGATTCCTAGTAGTCAGTTCTACACGTGGTTAAGAAAAGGCAGGTGGTTTGCAAAGTAGCTTGAGCTCATGCTATGCAAGATTTCTAGCAGGAGGGGCAAAGCTCTGAGGTACTTTGTATATTTGGAGCCAGCGGTGTAAACATATTCACTGATGTGCCTTTACTGCTAGCGGTGTACGACTGTAGGTCTTAGAAGTGATGCAAGACACCAGGGCTGCGGTGCTAAACGCTCTGCAAGGGTGTAGACAGACATCATCCTCACCCAGAAGAGCTTATAGTTTAAAATACAGATGTCTCAGACCTGATGGGAAGGGAAGCAGACGTTTAAGAGAAGCAATTTATGCAAGCCACAAACTGCCAGTGGCAGCAGTGAAAGGAGGAGCATTCCCAGAGGCTGAGCCCCGTGGTGCAAGCTGTGACTTTCAGTCCACAGGGGGGTAGGTTTGTTTATTTTCCCTTCAAACTCGCGCGCGTGGAACGACTCCGTGGGAACGCAAAGCCACCCACCGATGTGACCGTGCGGGCACAGGGGTCCCGCCGGCTGCTCCGGAGCGTGTCAGGCAGCAGGAACGACAGGGCCCCACGGTGCTCCTCAGGTCAGGGCCTGGGAGCGGAGGGGCGGGTGCCCTCTGTGACCCCCTGCTCTGGCTCTTCTTGAGAAACTACCTCGGTCTGGCTTTAAAAAGGGCCAGGACCAGCTGAACAAATGTACGGCTATTTGGTGTAACATTTCCGTGCAGTTCAGGTTAATAGTTCACTTACAGTGCGAAGACTAAACCTGTGTTCTCCACATCGTGGAGACTCTACCTCAAAAGAAATAACAATAACAATAATGATAACCATAACAATAATAATAATAATACTCCTTTCACTTTTACATCATTAAAAAGCAACGTCTAGGAAAAGATTGGCAGCAGAAATGGTGAGGGAGGGACGAACAAGGAGGCAGAAGAGTGTGCTGATGTGCAGTTCATGGCTCATAAAGCCCTGCGAGGGCAGCTTTTGGCTCCTTGGGCTTCGTGAGGACCCCTTGTTTCACCATGAGAAGCTGCGATGGAAACGAGTGAAGCGGGCCGTGCCCGGGCTTCCCTAGCCGCTGCTGCCAGCCAAGGGGCTGTGCAGGCACGGGGCGCTGCTCCGGCCGGCGGGAGACGGCGGAGCTCCGATCCCATCCCCGGCCCCGGCCCCGGCCCCGGCCCCGGCCCCGGCCCCGGCCCCGGCCCGCCAGGATCCCGCGCTGCAAGGGGCGAGCAGCATCCTCGGGAGCCGGCGGCAGCCGGGAATCCCGCACAGGGTGCTGCTTGGGGAAAGCTGCAGTCCCTACGTGCGTGTAGCAGAGGAGCTTTGGAATATATCCAGAGCCCAAATCCTTGAGTCTTAGCAGCTGAAAGATGTCAGATGCTCTCCTTAGGCTGAAAAGTGTTTGGCATGCTCCCGGAGTGTGTCAGTACGAGACTGGCACCCTGGTGCTCCAGGGACCACGAGGAAAAACCTTAGGATTACAGCTGTAACTTGGCCAGTTCCTCAGTTACCGCCTTCAGTTTCGAACCTCTCAAGGCATCTGAAACAGAGCGATGTCCCAGCATGATGCACTTAGCACATCTGATTGCTTAATTATTATCTGCCTTTCCACACAGCTAGAATCACAGCTTCACCTGCTCATGTGGCACCCACATGTGCTGTCCAGAACATCAGCGTGTGAGTGGCTTGGGATCACTGCCACTCTGGTATCTTCTTCTCCTGCCTTTGCTAAAACACCTCATTCCAACTGCAGCTTCTGCACACTCCCCTAGGTACGGAAATGTAAATGAATTCACAAAATAACTGTGCAACTAGCAGAGCCTTTGGTAACTGCTTCGAAAGCTAAAAGTGCCTTCTAAATAGAACAAAAAAAAGAATCCCTGTGCAATATTTAAACATTTGCCAAGGAAACCAAATGCAGTGTTTAAATTTTAGAATTTTTTTATAAGCTTCTTATAATTTAAAGCCTCGTGGACTTTAAATAAGTGCTGTCATTGGCTAGTAAATGAATGTATGTCAAGTATTGCTCAGTAAGCACAACAACATAGGTATTCTCTCAGAACTATGTCAGAAAATACATTTTTATTCTGAAAAAAATCCACTCCAAGTGTTTTCGCTTTCATTATGCAAAGAATACGTGCCCTGTCCTCATACTATGGAATTTTAAAAAAGTTATTAGGTGTTTATCTGCATTTCCAATGTTAAAAATAGTGATCTGAAAGAGGCCTCAAGACAGAGTTGAAGACAGGAAGATATAGGCATAAAAAATTTTTGAGAAAAGCTGCCAGTAAATTTATGTCCAGAGAAATAATGCAGGTAAGAAGAAAAGGGAAGTGGGAAACATAGACTTTTGGGAAGCAGGTACTTGCTGTATGTATTAATTAAATCAATTTGCTCCTGGTCCAAAGCAAAGTGCACTGAACAATACAGCGAGGGGAATCAGTGATGACATTTGGGTTTGTGTGATGGTCTATTTGCATTGTTCTGGGATTTTATGAAGTATTTTTGCCACTGGGGCTGGTTTCCTCTGCCAGTCTTATCCTCTGGCAGGTTGGTAACAGGGTGACACATAGATAGCAGCATTGATTATGTTCTTGTAGCAAAAAACATAATCAAAGTTCTTGGAATGCAGCCTCTGTGGTTGATGCTGTGGCTCTGGGCTTGAGCTTTAATTCAGCCTCAAGGTGAGCAGGCCAGAGGGCAGATAAGCTTTTTTTCCAAGCAGCTGTCAACAGAGTTTGCAATGTGTGTTTAAGATGCTACCTGAGCAGAGGCAGAGTGATTTAATAAACTGAGAGCTATCCTGGGACTCTGCATCCTTTCCCATCTCTGCCACTGCTTTCCTGCTGAATCATGTTTTTAGCCTAATGTCTGTTTCTTATTCTGTAAAATGGACACAGTAAGCATTGCAGAAGCCATCAGTATTTTTCTTTCTAGACAGAAAATGTGGTGCATAATAACTGGAAATTACTTTTATCAGGGATGTTTTATGAGAGAAGGCAGGTTTTATGTGGTCCCATTTTCTCCTCTCATCCTTGCAATACTATAAGGATGGTGTAAGGATAGTTTTATTATCATTTCTGCTTGTTTGTTTCAATCAATTCAGAATAAATGTGCATCTATGTCCTTTTGGGCAAGTTCAGAATGCTTGTTTCTTAACATTCTCTCAAAGAACTTGAAGATATAAATGAAGTGAAGTCCTTGTCACGGCAGAGGAATCTGGTAGTCAGGCAGCAATTGGTCACAGAGCACCAAAATTAGAGGTAGGGAATAGAAAAGAAATCTTAAGAGTCAACTTAAGGGTGCAGGTTTGCACAGATACTTATTTTAGAAAAATACATTTAAAATTAGTAGATTGTTCTCTATTTTCCTATCAATAGTGTATTCAGCATTTTCAAGTGATAGCATGTCAAGAACACCACGAGTGTCCACCCACCGTTTAATTGTGCTGACTGGTAATTTCTAATCTGATAATAAGCAGTGAATTGGTTAAAAGAGCTAGTACTTAAGTGAGCATGTTTTGCTTCAAGGCTGACACCCTGGCAAGATGAATGGGGGAAGTTAACTTGCTTGATGCTATTGTTTTAGCTGGTGAGGATGAGGACTCAACAAGATGAAAGTATGTTGGTTTACATTGTCAAGGCTATCTTCACAACCAGAAGCTAGAAACTTCCTTTATTATGAGAAAACAAACACATAAATTCTGGGAAATAGAATAAAACACTCCATTAATCTGCATGAAAGACTTAAATCATTCAGATTCACAGATTTGCTACCTGTGGTAATTTTTTCTTCTGCATTTGGAGTAAGTATTTATTGGAATCAGACAGCATCGTTGCTTGCATCCAGTGATGGCCTAAGAAATGACGAATAAAAACAAATACAGCAGACATCTTCTCTTAGAAATACAGCTTTTTGGAAATGGTGCAGAAACAGAAAGAAAGTCTAATAGAATGCTACCCTGTTCTATTGAAGTCTGCTCAGAAAAATAAATGAGGTTCTATTTTTGGCTCCTTTTGCCTTGTTGAAGAGTATAGGGTAACTCATTTGATCTATCTCTGCACCAGCTTCTCAACTGTGAAACAAGAATGAGTGAGTTGTGCATATTTTCTAAAATGTTGAGAAAACACAGATGAAAAATCGTTATGTAATCCCTAAGCACCAGATTGGGTGACCTTTATTCATATTGGAATAATGAGAACTGTTTACAGAGTAGCCTACTGTTCACCATGAGTAAGGGTGAGAGAATCCAGGCTGGTTTTGTCCTGACCCAGAGAATACTTCTGAACCACTGTTTTCGTTTGGTTTTACAGTTCCATTTTCCTAAGATTAAAGGGACCTGAAAATGAATGAAATTGCAGGTTAGTGAATGATACTGTATGTTTGAAGATATCCACACTCTAACAATCTTTGACTATATCTTCAATTACCAGTATCTCAATTGCAATATCACTGTTGGGATTTTCACAAAAATAGCATGTAATGTCAGCTCTGTACTTAAACTGTAACCAACAAACCCTGGGGAGCTATCAAGTTATCAGTCTTTAGTACTGAAAGCATAACACCGGTTTTAAGTATAGCTACTCAAAATGGGTCATGTTACAGCTGGGTTGTGTTTTAGTGAACTAAAATTAATAAGGTGTTTCTAGCCAAGCAGAAAAATTCATAAGTGTAGATATTTGCAATCAAGTTCCTGATTCTATAAGTTAATTTTTATTTAACCCTGTGAAAATAAGTGTGCACACACACATACATACACACAGGCCACCTGTGAACTGAAATTCTCAGTATTTGGTGCCCATAACCTCAAGCTGGAACAGAAACACTAGCACTTCAGCATTCAGGCTCTGGATCAGATGCTAAGGTCTAAGATGTTTGAGTTTGAACTTTGTGTACTTTAGAAGTAGATTATACATATTCTGACCTTAATTTAAGTAAGTGGTAGGTGGTAAGAAATAAGACAAAATCTTTCCTTTCGAAACTGAAATGTTTGTCTATCAGATGTCTCCATAAATGTTCTCTGTCTGTAAGAGAAAGATATCTTTAGAAATCATGATGCAAGGCCTAAATGTGAGCAAGTATCCTGGTTTGAGACAAATCTGGAGGAAGGTCTGAAATGGGCATTGTCTGATAGAAGGCGGGTTACAGCTGCCTCTCCCCCACCAGATTCTGGAAAAAAGATTCCTCGGAGGAAAGTGAAAGGGGAAATACCCCTATTTATTTAAAAGACCCAGTGCACACAGGCACAGGGGAAAAAAACAAAAAAATAAATCTAAATAATAAAAACTGTCGCTGTGGAGAGAAACCTGGGAAGATTTTAGAGTCCTTTCTGTGGATGTGCTTTCTCTCACTCACTCTCTCTCTCTCTCTCTCCTCTTTGGAGCTTGGTTTTCGGTGTAGGCCCCTCCAGGCCAGAGATGTAAGGTCTCCCAGGTATGTTCTGGTGTTGCCAAACAGTTCCAGAAGAGAAGAAGTCAAACACAGAAGTCCCAGAAAAAAGAAGTTTAACTCTTTCCATCTCTCTTTCGAGAAACCAAGCTGAAAGCTCTCTGGAAAGCAGCAAAGGGTGCTTCCTCTGCTCTTGCTGCCACAGAAGCATGCAGAGGAGATAGACTGACCTTGGAGCACAAACTGCTCTGAAAGATTCCTCTGGGTTTTTCTTTCTTTCTCTTGCACCCAGTTTTAAAGGCACAGAAGGGCACAGGACTCATGTCTGGGCACAGAGCAGCGATAGGGGACACACATCATAAAGCCACCCCAAGACAGCAAGTCACTTCTGAAGCAGCAGTGGAGGAAACATCTTCGGTAGTCTGAGCAAGACGATTAATCATTGTCCCATGTGCTCTTTAATTAAACATATACAGACCAATTTGCTTCTCAGATCAGCTACAAAACTGAGAATTTGAAGGCTTGTAGCAGCCTTCATGATTCATATTTACATTAACAATTTTTCTGTGATTCTGTGAAGATCACATCTCTATTTTCTCTCCAGTTCCCTGGTAAATCTCCAAGAGACTGTATCAGTATGGCCCCAAGTGATTAGTCTTTTTTTTTGTTTAAGTACCTAAAATATAACTGGGCTGTTAATTCAGAATGAATCCAATCCCAGTTCACTATTGCTTTCGAAAGAACTAAATTCTGTTCTTCAGCCCATTTAGTGAGGTTGTCACAGGCTACCTGTAGGAACTCTTTTACACATGCTTCAGTTAAAGACTCAGATTACAAACACTAAGCTTGATTTTTGTGCCATTCACTGAAAATTCAAAAAATCCACAGATGCCTAGATGAATTACCATGCTACTAATACAACCTTTAAAAAAAACAAAGAAAATATTAATCATTTTTTCCTAATTTGAGATTTTTCATACTGAAGGAAAGGAAATTAAAAAATCCTTAGTACTATTGGCTTCATGTATGCATATGCAATATTTAATTTCAAAATTAAGAAGTTCAGAATTTCTGAAGTGGCAGAGAGATATAATAGCCCTTTCCAATTGTACTTTCCAAAATGTAAATAGCAAAGGAACTCTAGATACAGTTTTAGTATCGTTCTGCTCTTAGTCTTATGAGGGATCCAATAAGTGGTTTTGTTTTTTAATCAGAGATACTTACATGCTTTTCTAAGCATACTTTCCTGGACATCACATAATTTTGTGCATAGGTACATAGTACCTGTCTGCAGTAGGAAACTGTTATTTCAGTTTTCCTGATGGGAAATTGAGGTACAAAGAGATTAAGGGTCTTTTTGCAGATCTTAGAGGACATGAGTCAGAGCAGGCTAAAAGATTTAGAGTTTATGGTTAACTTCTGAAGCACTCCATAGCTTTTCTTTGGATAAATCAGGGCCAGCAATGAATTAAACGGCTAAATGTTTATTTGAAAATCAAACCAAACATTATTAATTTAGTTTGGTGAGTAAAAGAAACCTCAACAACCCAGAGTATTTCTGGAATTAACTTTATTTTGATGTGTATTTGTGGAAAGGAAGAGCAAGATTGTTATTTTTTTCCCATCAGAACATCTGTGTACTTTGCCAATATCTTCCTTGGCAGTACTTTACTAGTAATGTATATATTTTCCCTTTTAGAAAACCATTTTCCCAAGGCTGTGAAAAACTATGAGCAAAATTATGTGTCAGGAAACATTTATAGATGAAAATATGAAATATAATTCAGATTTGATAAATTCAGTGTGAAAAGACACACTACTTAGTAATTCTTAACAGACATCTTTAGCCTAAAAATATTCTATTGGTTGAGGGAAAAATGGAGGCAGAGATAAAAATTCACGCAACAAGAAACCATAGTAATAGCAGTGAGTTTAAAACTGACTCTCGGGAAATATGGACAATTGATACAGGAAGCTGAAAATATCTTTGAAAAACTCTGTAGAGGGTAGAGGGAAATAAGAAACAATACATTAAGTATATAAAGAAAAAGTGAAATCTCTAGTAATGGTTTAAATCCTGTTCTCAGCAAGGACAGTAAAAACATGGTTCACAATGTGCAAAGGCAGACGTACTCATTCATATCTTTTTTTTCAGAAAAGGCAGGAAGATCTATTTCAACCTTAAAGCTAATGAAAAGTATTTTATATCCCACCAGTAGCTAAAAATAATGCTGAATTTTTTTTTCAAATTGGCAGGATCATTCAATAGATTTGATGCAAGCTAAAGTAGTTTATTTCAGTGTACTAATATTATTTTAATCACAGAATGCTAGGGAAATTGCAGAAAACTTAATTAATGCCAAGATTTTAAATTAAAAATCTGTTAAAAATCATACAAAAGACGGACTGAGGTGGAGGTAGTAAAGAAATAAGTAGAGCTGAGGTATAGTCATGGAGGGAAAATATTTCTTGTGTGGTCCTGTGAAGATCTGTCCTTTCCCCAGTGCCATGCAGTATCTTTAGCAAAGTCTGGAAAATGTGAGATTATCAATAGAAAAACTTAGAGGTGACAAAATCATTTGGTGAACAATTAATGATGATGAAAGAAGAATGAGCTAATCTGGAGGGATCATTACAATAAATTCATTAAAACACAATATTTTTGTGTGGTCAAAACTGAGGCCAGAGGAAAAAGAATTTACATAGCAACTATTATTGGGAAACTGGGTCCTCCAGAACAGACTTAAATAATAATTTGAAGGTAAGCTACAAAAATAAAGCTATGATTAAAATGTAAGATGCAATCCTTTTGTGTCTAACTGATGGAATACGGATGGAGATGGTGATACTCCATCTGTGTATGTCGTTAGTGAGAACATTCCTGGAATACTCTGGCCAATTCTAGCATTCATGCTTTGTCAAGGACCTTTACAAACTGGAAGGGGCTCAGAAGAAAACTGCGAAAAAGCTGTGAGGTCTGGAAAATGTGCTTCATCCTGAGACACTAAAGAAGCCCAGTTTACTCTGGGCTAGAAGGAGACTTAGTCATAGCCTGTAAGGCCGTTCATGGAAATTATGTTCTTGACCAGTTCTGTTACAAATAAAATCTAATGAGGTATTTTAAATTAATTTTTAATTTTTTACTTCTTGTTGTAACTTGATCGTAATCCAATTAATGATACAGATGGAACTACTGGAAATGTAATTTTGACAATTCCGAGCTGGAAACAGAACACAACTGTCAAGTGATAGTAACTGAAGTTTGGAACAAATTCTTACAATGTGCTGAATTTTCCATCTGTTGCAGTTCTTTAACTAAGCTGTAACTTATCTCCCAGAAGGACACCCCATGCAGGACAGATAGTATGGCTGATGCAGAAATTGCTGTGTCTTGGTCTATAGTTAGTATAGCAGGTCAAGTTAGAAGACTAAAATATATCTCATAAGTCTAAAATCAGCCAGGAAATAGTAACTAGGGTATACATGGTGATGAAAAAGAAAACACTCAAGTACTATAAATACCAGTATCACAATGAAAAATGCAATGGAACGGGAAAATTATGTTAAATATCAGAAAAAACTATCACTGTTTTTAATGCATTGCTAACAATTAAAAGACCTTATTTCTGATACTAAGCCTGCCTTTAACTTCCTTACTCTGTACAAGTCAAGTAATTATTGCTGAGTACAGTACTGTCTAATTTGCTTTTTTATTTCTACTGATGAGCTTGAATTAAGTTTAAAGTAAGTAAATCGAACACAGTGACCACAGAAAAAATTATTGAATTTTATATATGGTTGTATGCACCAAGGAGGCACAGAGAGTTTTTCTTCAACTATTATAAAAAGAGCTCGAGTGCAGATGAGTCTGACAGAAAAAAACTTATACAAATGTATCACATATGTGTTTATGGTCTTCTGTTCTTAACACAGGTTCTCCACAGGCACTTCAGTCTAATCCATTGTTAAATGGGTGTATTAACAGCTACCATACAGCAAGGAAAGACTACAGGTATTAAGACTTTGAGGTTTGTTTTTCTTATTTTGGTAGGTTGGTGGGTTTTAGGTTTTGTTGGTTTGGTTTGGTTTTTCCCAAAGAGAAAGCATTTAGGTCTGTGATGCCAAAGTGCCTTACAGCAGCAATGGCACATGTATTCATTTAAGAAACATAAATCCTCTTGTGTCACCTAGCAATCTTTGGGAAGGCCCATAGGTTCAAATATGCATTTTATGTTGTGCTCCATACAATAGGGGCCAAAATGCAACTATGTTGGCTCAAATCTGAATATTATGTTATCTAATGCATTGTCTTCATCCCCAGTGAAACAGGCAGGCTTCTCTCTAGTGACCAAAACCCTCTACGGTTTTATGCTCTGCTTCATTTTGAGAAAACGCCCCTGTTTATATTTCAAGCCCACTTATTAAAACACATATGTGCTTCTTGGACTGATTACAAAAATGACTGCTTGACAATCTTTGTTACAGACACTTTATGACTTCAACGATAACATAGCGTTAAAATTGAAGGCTTCTTCAAGTAGGCAGCCATTTCACAGCACTTTACCTGAGAATTTTTACCATTTATATTTCTTGGTCTTTTCTCTGTTTCCTCTTATGCTTCTTCTGCCAGTGTTTGGTATTTGTTAAACTTTCTCTTCCAGTTAGAGTATTTTTTGAGCTTGGAAACTTTCCAGGTAGAAAAAAGGGCTTTCTGTGAGCTTTGATAAATGATTTTGTTAAGAGTGAAAATTTGCTCATTTCAGTTCTAAATAGAGGGACTATGTGATTTTATTTATTTGTTTACTTGCTCTGTTTTTACATCCTTATATATTATTTTGCACAGGTTCTGCTCATTTTTATACTCTTTTAGACTCCTTCAGGAAATCTTTATAGATTTCATCTATATCATTAGAAAATACTGGGGGTGAGAACATCTGGAAATAAACTGTATGACCCACTTTAGCATACTTTGCACTGTGAAAGCTTGTATATTATTTCAGTGGCCCCAGGAGCTGCTGTTCTGGACAGTTTTGCTCAGCCTGCACCTTAAAATGACTCACCTCTTCTATCCCTTGCTCCCCCAAAATAAACTCAAAACACTGAAGATGTGAGGCAGGATTGTAAGCACATTAATATATGGATTACATTTGGTTAAAGATTACTTTTCCCAGTATAGCCTGTGTTCTTCCACTCCACTGTGTTGCTCCCAGTGCAACCACGGAGAAATTGCTTCCTTGTCTCACCAGGAGAGTCACGATGGCAAGTATCTTGCTTGTTCCTGCTGTGTGGTGCATTGAAGGCATCTGTATTGAATCACTCTTTGGTGCAGCAGCTTGCACATGGCTTAGTGAATGAAGCAGTGAGCTAATGAATGAACATTCCTACTTAAAACAGGCATATATATCTTTCAAGTTGTGTTCCTTCATCTCGGTGGCATACCTCAGCCCATTGGTTCAGTCCAAAGTAAATCCATAACATGTCATAGCTGGACAGACCTCTGATGAGATTCTTTTCAACAAGTTAGCATACTGTTAAGCCATTATTTTCAAGGTCTCTAACACAGAAGTCCCTTGTTGAACAACTTTGCTTTATTTGGCCAACTGTATGAAGGCACGTTTGAGTGGTATTTTAAATTCCCAGTTCATGAATATTATTCCAACACAAATGTAAATCTTTGTAAGCATCAAACTACTGCCGTGCATTCTTATAATATATGGAAGATAATATTGTGCCCATTCTTAATCACTTAATTAAAATAATTTCTGAAACAACTTTATACAGCAATATATGGTTGTTTGTTTTTTGGTTTTTTTTTTTTTTTTATAAATTTGTGTTTGTAGAATAAGTCATGGGGTGGGATTTTTACTGACTTGTCAATAGTGGTGAGTCTGAAAGCAATAACTTTAGTAACAAGACACTATATTCATTCCCAGTTGGACAGAATCTTGAAGAGGACAGTGAGGCAGTGGTGTGAGCTGCTGGCAGGCCGTGTCTGGGGATCTCCTGGCTCTGCTCTGGAGAGGAAACCAAGGAGAGTGTTGGTTGGCTCCCTGAGCCTCTTGGCTGAAGCAAACCTGTCATATTTTTAAAACACCCAAGCAACTGCGGGTGTCTTTTAGAGGAAGTAATTGCTGTTAGCATTCTTTTCCTATTGCTTTCTGACCATCTCAACAGTTTTTTAAGGTGTTGCCTTAACAGGAATGTGAACTGTATGTAGGCCTGAAGAAAATTAACAGTGACTCAGAAAATGAAATTTATCTGGAAAAACCACATTCCTCAGGAATACAGTATCATGGAGACTTGATTATTTCTTCTTGTGGAAGGGGCCAAGGTGTTTTATGATACCATACAGTTGTAGCTGAGATTGGCCTGTAGCCCAATCAACTAGTCATTCCTTTCTGGTATATTTCTGTATTGGACTTGTGCTGAAATGCCCACAGGAGATTTGGGTAACTCTCTGCAAATGCTTTTGCAGGTAGTGAGTGTTAATATAATTTAAAAAATCTGTTGTTTTCCCACCCCTCTCCTTCTCTTCACCTCTCTTTGTGAAAAAAGGTAAATCATTCAGGGGTTGCTTTCAACATATACCAGTTTGTTGAATTTACAGGAAGGGCTGCAGTTCCTCTTTGCACGTGATGCTTTCTAACACATCACACGCTTCTTAAATAAAACTGTAAAAAACATCTATGAAACAAACAAACAAAAAATACTTTCCTCTCAAAATATCCACCCAGGAAAATGCTATGTAGCTAAGCATGTTAGTACAAGTCTATCAGTAACTTGTGGACCAGATTATGCTGACTGAGTTGTGGATATTCTTTTAAAAAATGAGAACATAAGACTCCTTCTTTCTTCTACCAGCACAAGTTGAAAAACCTAGACATATTTAGCCGTCAGCTGCCAAAGGAAATGTCACTTACCAATGTTTAGGATGATAGATTGCATCCTTTAGATGTGCCATTCTCTCTCCTTCCTCTCTAAGGAGATCCATTCTCAATTTTTTTACCCTTAAAACCTAAAAGAATCATAACAAAGCTTCTCACTTAATTCATCACTTCCACTTCCTCCATTTTGGGAGCATTTACATAGCATAAAATGTGGTGCTTGTGGCACTCTGCTATTTGCCCACATTTGAGCTTAGAATCAGCTATGCTGGTCAGACAAGCAGAACTGCTTTCTTAAAGTTTGGGGTTTTTTTTAAATAAAACCCTGTCACAACTGCTCTTAGAAACACCTATGTGAAAATAGTTTGTCCCTTTCTCCCAGAAGTAATATAAAATTATTTCTAAATAACTGATATTCCTGATAATCCAAAGTTGCAGCAACTTTTGGATTATCAGCATTCAAAGTTAAACAAGAAGTCTAAATCACCAACTTCCTATAATCTCACATCAAAAAGTCTGAAGTATTCAAAATTATTCACAAATACATAAACGAATATTGGGAATCATGACCAAGATTGACAGGACAGCTGTGAAAACAGCCCAAACCCATCTTGACCAGCTCTGAGTCATGGAAATAAAGGCTGAGCTTGAGGATCCTCTTGGGAAGATAGTGCTTTTCCCAGTGTCCTGTACTGCTGGGGGCAGTCCCTACTCTGGGTGACAGCACCAGCCCTTACCAGTACCCCCGGGGTGTTGCTTGCTCTGTGCAGTGTCAGTACTTGGAAGCTGTGCCTTTCAAGGTCTTCAGTGTTATAGCCCTGCTCTCTCCACTGCAGTGGCAGCTATACTCAGTGTGGACTAGACTCAGTACATATACACTTCTTCTTTATAGTTTATGGGTATCATTCAGAGTAAGAAATATGCCTTTGAGCTGTCTGAGCTGGGTCAGAGTAGCTCTAGGGGTGCAGCATTATGGAAATGAGCTCACATTTCTTCTGGATTTAAAGCAGCCATACAAATGATACAGATCACTGGATATTCTGAGTTGGAAGGGACCCACAAGGATCATCAGGTCCAACTCTTTGGTGAATGGCCCATACAGGGATTGAATTTACAACCCTGGATTTATAAGCACCATGCTCTAATGAATTGAGCCAATCCCTACTCTACCATACCAGTGTTCACATGAGATCTACCTGGACTAATTACTCAATTCTGCTTGAGAGATACACAGTACCATTTCTGCCCTGAGAGAAATAGTACTGGATCCTAGCAGAAATTCTGCAGGTCAGTGACACACCACTGCAAATGAACAGCAACAGACAGAAGTTCAAGAAGAATGGAAGAAAAAACCTCACCAAATTAATCCATTTGGTATTTCAAAAAAAACTGCTGAGGCTCCAATGGTGTGGCTCAGGAACTCTTTCATTCACAGTGTTGTCTCATGCTTAATAGTCACTGGTTATAGACATGAGTTTAGCTGGTAACCTTGGCACACTTCTAGCATCCAACAGCTTCTGTTTCATTTGTATGAAGAGCTACCACTCTCAGATCATTTGGAAACTGGAACCTACTCCATTTATTTGTTTCTCTCAGTTAGTTCCTAAACTGGAGGAGAAATTGTCATTCCTTATTTGCCATTATCACAGCACTCATCATTCCATAGGCATTTATCATACTGTTTTGTTCTGGGACCTCCTTTTAGTTTTAGAATTAGCCATTTAATTCTGTCTTATCTCTTCAAGTAATTAAGATCTGAAGACTTTGTTTCTTATCACAAGCTGTTTAGGTTTTCTTAAGAGGTTTAGTGAAAGACCCTTATATTTAAGGAATCCCCTCTGTCATTCCAGATTATTTTACTTTTTATTTTAGCTTTTACTAACTTTCTACAGAACCAATATATTGACCTGCACTTCCACAGATCTCTTATTTCTAGGTATCAGTTTATCCACCTTGTTGTTTATCACTGCAAAAGAATTTTTAAAGGGAGGCATTGAAATGGGCTAATACAGGTTTATGTCCTATTAGCATGAAGAAATGGGAACTGAACACACTTCACCTGGCATGAATTGCAGCCCTAATTCTGTGTAAAAGTAAGAGCATGGGTCAATCTTCAGTTTCATGAATCATACCCCTTGTTTCTTTAGCTTTCTTTATATATCCATGAAAACATGCTATTTTCCTTCAATGCTATGTACCTTTCTTTGAATTTTTTAAAAAAGTATTTTGATTCAAATACAATAAATTGTGTTTTTCAGGTGTGGGGGATTTTTTTGCTTTGTCTTGGAAAAATTAACTCTCTATTTGCATGGAGCATATACTTTCCAAGAAACAGATGATGGTATTTTATTTTCCTCTGAATATGTATTAGGTTTTGACTTTTTTTCCTGTAAGCTCAGTACAATGTCTCAGTTCATACATCTGTGAGATCAAAAATGCACTGTTCCAAAGCACTGGTTAGGGTAGGAAATGTATAAAAAAATGCAGGTGTCTGAGCAACAGTTTGACAAGCAGAGAGACAAAAGGAACACAGGGAAAGGAACGGTGTCAGAGAAGTGTGAAGACAAAGGGTCTGGAGGCAAGGTTCGTGCTCAGTGTCATAGGGGAAATGGAAACTCCACTGGTGTCAGCTTTCTCTCTATAATGCATCTCTGTCTCAATTCATGCTAAATAGATTGGCATGTACTGCTGACAGCCTGTTATTTTACAAGCCATGTGTTTTTTAAATATATATACAGATAATAGTACACTTTAGTCCCTTAGCTAGATTATCAATAGGGCATAATGACAATCCACATATTTATAGATTTGGTTTATTGTAGTGTAACAGTAAGAGAAGTGTTTTCTTTTCTGGTGACACCCCCAATGGAGTGGAGAGAACTGGTGTCTTAGTTGGCCTCTCCTTCAGCTACCAAGAGCTGTTTGGAGATTGAGACACAGGAGCCTAGAGAATGACTCAATCTTATACAAAGCAGGCATCTGCAATAAGGCAGATGAGTTGTGCTTAAGTAGCTGCTTCTTCCAAGTGCAAGTTTTCATTTTGTCTTTAGGCTACAAACGGTTTAAGTTACACAGGTGAATCTCAGTTCAGGATGCTGAATCTTTTTACCACTAATGCTGTTGTATTACTTAGCCAGCACAATAATATCCAGTTCTGCTTCTGGAAACAAAAATATTTCTGGGCAAAATTAATAAAACTTTACTTACAGTTTGTCTAGCTTCTGTAATACTGTTTTAATTAGTTTTAAGACAGAGAAAGTTGGCGAGCTTTGTATGAGGCCCCTGTAACAGCAGCTGTTAGGAGAGGACAACAGCAAAGCTGGTCTATCCAACTTGTCATTTGCAATGTCTTACTTTCAAATACCATTCTACACCACTCCCCCAGCATATCAAGAATGGCACATCAGAAATATCCACGTATGAGGGCACTTGTGGATAACAGGTGCCATCTTGGTTGTGCTGGGTCGTATATTCCAATATATTAAGGAGGTGCTACTAATAGCTTGTGCATGTGTGCATTTTCCACCATAAAGGGCAGTTTGCCAATCTCTAGGCCTTGTTTAATACATTATCTTTCTGTCCCACAATGTTTTTTCCCCACTGTAAATTCTTTGTGCTGCTCCAGAAGTGCCTCCCAATGTACAGCTTGGCGAGCAGGCAGAGACGCAGGTGGCAGCTGCAGGCTTTGAGTGATCCCTTTGGAAAGAGTGAGTGATGCAGGAGCAGGGTTCCCACAGGCCTGAGGTTCAGTCCAGCTGGGGTGACAGGACCTTGCCCTACCAGTCTGAATGGCCTTGATTTTTAAATAAATTTCTATCAAACAAATATAAATCCTGGTCTGTGGAGCCTGGATACAGTTTCAGTGAGTTGTTTTGCTTAAACTAATCAATGATGGCTGCACTGAAATAAATGTGGTTTTAGCAAAACTCAAAATGTATCCAAAAAACTGTTTTCTGTTTGTTTGGTTTTAAATCAGCTTAATTAAATAAATTCAAATTTACCCCTGATAAAGGCAAGTGATAACTTCTATGTTTTATAAAAATAAAGTAAATTCATACCTTAAAGTTATGATAATAATATTAAAACCACAATTTATGGTTAAAGTTTACCAATGTGTCTATATCCAGATGTTGAGAAATACTGAAAACTTTTTATGCCAAGGCCTTAAGGATACCTTCATTCCATGTCTGCTCTTTTTGACCATACTTTTTTTTCCAAGATGCAGTATAATTCCACACTTTAGCCAAAGACTCCAGTCTCATGCTATATAGGCTGTCAGTTGATTCTTTGTCTTCCTACTTTTCTGCAGCATGCCAACACTATTTTTTGCTCTCCAGCTTTCTTTTGGAGAGCAATTTAATTGCTTTTGAATGCCTGGTCCCTGGACTGCTCTGAGGAGCCAGGTAGCTGATGATCAGGAAGCCAGTCTTTGGAGTCCAAGATTGCAGCTGGAAGCTGCTGGAACAGACTAAACGAATAGAAGCTGTTAAAAAATAGAGCAGAGGAGGATACACATGAGCTGTAAAAGACTCTTCAAATTCTCCCTCCTGTAGGAGGAAGTAAGTGCAACCCCTTCTTTCTGGAAAATCTCATGGGACCCAAGATCTACAGGGATTTTTTTTTTTAATTTAAAATATAGTTGCTTGTGGCATCTGAGTTCTCTGCCATACAAGACAGCATGTGAGGCTCCTCTGCAGTCCTTCTTTTACTGCTACTGAAATAAGCAGGAAATCACAGTTGATTTGGGTGGAAACAGAAGCTATACAAAGTTCAACTGGTTTTTCAGCTGAAAGCTCACAAGGATTTTATCACTGGTCAAAGCCTCCTTCCTGTCTTATGGTGAATTTTCTACTAACCATAAAAGCTGCATTTTTCTACACTATCATATGTTCATAGAAATGTTAGAACTGCCATACCTTATCAAACCAGATGTCCATCTAGTCCAGTATCCTTGGCTCCAGATGCCCCAGAGGAAGGTGCAGGAAAATTCATAGTATCATTTCCCAGGGGAAATATCTTCCTAATCTTTGGCAGTTATTGGCTAGCTATTGCCCTGACCATGAGTGTTTATAATCATGATACACTTTTATCCTATCTAAGAGTTATCTATCATGTATGTTCTATTGTTTGAACTATTCCCTACAGGTTTAGGCACAAAGGTCACAATAGGACAGAGGTCATGAGTCACAGTAGATCAAAAGCCACGGCGTGTCAAACGTTGTAATATAATTCATACTCAGGTATACAGCACATACATAAAATGATAGTTCATGCTAAGGCATTGCCTCACATTGCTCTGCAGCTACAGCTCCCCTAAGAGGGTTATAATACGCTATTGACTTTCTTGTGGATTCATCGTGCTGTGAATTATTTCTGGCCAGTGGAATGCATGGAGTTACCTTTTGGGTATTACTTAAGCAGGCGTCTTGTGATTGTGCCAGAGATCTTTTTTGCAGGAGTCAAGGTGTGTATTGTTTCCCTAGATTTTTTAATTTTTTTTTAAAGGAAAAAAAAATATAGGAAGGGGAAGAAGCTGAAGATTTACACTTTAGCTTAGAGATATACTGGGTATATGAAAACAGCTCCTTTTTTTTTTCACTCCCATAAAAGAACTGATCCCATGGTCTCAGCAGGAATATGTACATGAAACCATATTCAATAAACCTTAGGTGTCACAATTTTTCTGTTTTCTTCTAAATTGAAGAATAGGCAACTGCCACCTATAGTTTTGTTCCCATCATTCAATCTTTTTAATTTCCTACATGTAGTTATTCTCTTCCCCCCCCCCCCCCCTTTGTTCTGTTCCTCTTGGAATAAAAAAGAGATAAGAAATAAAACACAAAACACTGTAAATTATCCTCTTCCTAAGGACGCTTTACTCCTTCTAACAGTTTGACTTTTCACCTTTTGGGTGCTTAGTGGAAAAGCCATTACTTGCTTGCTGAAGAAAAAGCATTTAATGAATCACAAAATCATTCAATTATTCTTAAAAACACTTCACATCACACATCTTTTTCCAAGTAAAGTGTGCATTTTTCACATTTAAATGGTGCATAACTGCCTCATAGAATGTGTCCCTAGAGTTAGAGACATTTTAACAGAAAGGTTCCAGGAGTATACAGAGCAGTTTGATATATATAAGCATTAAAAACCTTGCATTAAAGATGCAGAATTTCCTCTTCTCTCCTCACTGTCTTTCAACAACATTTATGCAAAGTTGCCTTTCTGCTGTTGTGAATTGTCTAGCTTTGTGCTGAGCTGAGATCCACATGCTTTGCTTACTTCGGCTTGCTGCAGTACCACACGATAGAAATGAAGTAATAGTAAAGCTAATACGGGGCAGCAAAGCATTTAGAATGTTTGGGGAGAGTTGTAAATAAAATGACATTTTCTCTAGGAAGGGTAGTAAGATACTTTTTCCGAAAAATATAGTATTTACAATTGTAAATAATGCTGATCTCTCACCACTTTTTCTCTGCTTTTATAAGAGAAGTGGTTTCTACAGGCTGCAGTAGCTGCCATTCCCTACACAAGGTTTTCTTTTTAGGTTTTTTTCCCTTTGAGGGTTTTTGTTTTTTTAATGGACTTGCATTGTAAAATTTTTTTCTGTATTTTATGAAAACGTATGTTCTTTGCCCAACAGAATCAGGTGGCTGACTTGGATTGCAAAACCAGCTTGAAGGCTGCACTTTTGCCAGGGCAAATGGGAGTCAGCTTGTTTATTTGAATGCTGGTATATGAGTCGTACCAGCTAAGGAGCTGGCCTTGAATTTGTAAACTTTCCTGCGCTTTTATATCCCTCTACTTTAAACAAGTAATTTTTTCCATAGCAATAATTTTTTCCCTTTCTTTTTTTCTTTTTAAATTTAATAGGAAAGGGTGGTATTTATACAACAGCTTTAGGCTACCTTAGATATCTAACTTAGGCAGAGTTTTAAGAACTAAACCTAGGTGTTTGTACTTCCCTGCGTAGCTGGCAGGGAGACAGAGGTGCCGGGGGGCTGTGGGCGAGGGGGGAACGGCTGAAATTCAAAGGACCTAAATCAGATGCCTGAAGTAGACAGTGTGAATAACCCTCTGGATGACTGGAATTATTGGACCACATTAGAGAGACAGGAAAAAAAGTGAGGCTGGCATATGGTGAGTGTCCTACATATGGTATGTTGTTTATATGTGTTTTTTCCGTTAGCATTTCTCTTTCCTTTGTTGCTCCACCTCCTCCTGCAGTCTCTCCTAACAACAAAGTTAATTCAAAAACTTCTGTGGTCGAAGGAAAGTTTTCAGACCTGCGCCGCTCTCAAAAGCATAAAAACCAGGCAAAATGAGTTAGCTCTCCTTCCCATTCTCTGCCTAGCTTAAACAGTGCACTGTGTGTAATTTTCTATTTCCTTTTGTTTCTTTGGAGCTGATAAGGTATGTGTATGTGTTAAAATCACTTGTCATAAAGTTTCCCAAGACCATGTTTTATACTCCCTCAAATATCAATACTTTTTGCAGTAACTGGAAAGGAGAGGTGTCAATTAGATAGCCACACACTCTTCATACTGAATTAATTCCTTTGGTCCAGTCAAATCGTGTTCTTATCCAATGTAGCTTCAGGGGGAAGCTCCCTTGTGCTGCAAAAAGCAGGCTCCACCTGGTTCCGATTAAGTTTGCACTGGTTGGATCTGCCCAGTGATGGCGTAAGAAAATACGAAGCAGAGAAGCCTGCAATTGAAGCTGTAGATTCATGGCCTATAAAACTAAAAGGCTATTATGGTCATCTATTCAGTCTGCCCCCCCCCCAGTGAAAAGGGCACCAGAACTTTTCTGAATTACTCTTTTTTGTGTGTGCGCATGCATGTGTGATTTTAACAGAAAAAAAATCATACACCTTGGTTTAAGCCTTCCAGAGTGTGTCCCCAACTACATCTTCTTACCACTGGCTTCTGTTACACCTTTTTCACCAGACTGGAAACTCTAGTGTTATCAAATTTCTGTTTCTCACATAGTTATTTATAAGCTGCGATCAAGTAGCCTTTTAAACATCTCTCTGATAACCTAAATAGATTGAGCTCCTTGCGTCTTTCATTACAAGGAATGTTTTCCACTCCTTTCATCATTCTTGTTGCTTTCCTCTGAACATTTTCCAATTTTTCAACAACCTCTCTTGAACTGTAGACACAGTGTTTCCAGAGCAGGTTGCATCTATGCCAGGGACAGAGGTAACACAACCATACCGTACGTTTATCTGGTGATGTGCTCTTAGGTTGTTTCAGTTTCGTGCCTACGCTCTTGTACTCACAGCTCTTTGCACTGAATATCCACTCTCCAGGCATTTTCAAGGCTGCCTTCAGTCGGTGGGCAGGGTGCTTACCTTGTAGCAGTGGCAAAGTATCTGTTACAGGAGCAGTATCTTATGGTTCTCTGCATCGAGATTTACCATTTGTTTAAATGTGGCCAGTTTCCTGAGCAATCTGAGTTCATAGTGACTTGGCTCACTCTCTGTTTACTAATCTTACAATAATTTCAAATGCAAACTTTCTAAATATATTTTTTAATAACTGATAGAAGAGTCACCAATAGAAAAAAAAAATTATAGGGTCATGCATTTGTGGATCATCGTTAAAATAACCACCTCTGGTTACTTCCCCCCCTTGCTACATGCTTGAGACTGAGATTTGATTCTATTTAATAAGTATAATATTGATAATTTTAAAATCAAAATAATATGATTTAAAACTAAAAAAACTTTCCAATATTCCTCTACATATTTAATAGTACTAAATTTACCTTTATCCTACCAAATTTATTCTCCCATTAAATGATATCTAGTTAGCTTTGGCAAGATGATTTTCCAGAAAATTCTGTTCTCACTGCTTTGATTAAAATGAACTAATGTTCCTAGAAACTGTTCCTTATTTTCTTGAGATCGATGTGTGGTTGAAATGCTTACAGACATTTAGGTCGTCACATTTATTCTTTTTAGCTATTCACAAAAATTTTTGCATAGTTCTCTTGAACTTCCCTAGTTCTCCAAGACACACTAAAAATCCTCACTAACCATGCAGACTTCTCTGCCAAATATATTAAAATACCTCCACGAAAATTATTCGGGTCTACTGATTTTAAAAATGTCTAGTTTTATTAGCTGCTATTTAACATTCTCCTGTGCAACTACTGAAACAGAGCTTCATCATACTCATCTGATACAAATACATCATTTGACTTTTCCCCAAAGTACAGAAGAAAAGTATTTGAGAATGCTTTTTTTTTTTAATGTTCTAACAAAAAGTCCTAGTAATTTCCACGTAGTAATGGAGCAAGAAAATTTTTAGGGTCTTTTGTTCATAGTAAAATTTCAAAATCTCTTCATATTGTCCTTATCTCTGTTTTCTCTTTGTAGTATGTGGCTTTAAAAAGGCTCTGTAATTCCCAGCTTCTAATTTACATTAATTGCTACATTTCCCCTGCACCTCCCTTTTGTTTTGGGGATTTTTTTAATAGCTGCCTTCACATTCAATGTCATTTTATTGTTTTCAACAAATGAGTAAAAGGTTTTTCCTTCATTGTGACTCTTTGACATGTCCTTTAAAATGCGTTTAGCAGACTGAAGTTGTCAGTCAAGTATTTCCTTTAATACTTTCTTCAAGTAACAGTTTTACACTCACTGACAAATTTGTAAAAGCTGATTATCTGAAATCAACAGATATAAATATTTGATTTTAATTAATTTTCTCATAACAAATATAATCAAGTTTTAGCCACATGCACATAAGCAATTTATTTTTTATTATCTGATTCTTCTGTCACTAGACTGAGGTCTAGTAGAGAATTCCTCTGGATGCAGTTAGCGAAATTGTCATTTTTGATTTGTTTAATGTAGCTAGTATTTTGTTACAGACACCCTGGGGTTTCCAGTTTATGTTAATGCTATTCCATACCTCATAAGCATTTTTCCTTATTAAGATATTTCATGACCGGTTGAAAGAAACACAGACTTTTAAAATTATTATTTAATTTTTGAAAGCAGTGAGAATCTTTAAAATGGGACATATAAAGTGAGATATAAATGTCAGCCTGATTCAACTACAATTTGGATCATTCCTTCAAAATAAAGTGATGTTTTGAAAATATTGACACAGTTACTGAGAGGTGTGAAAGATTTAACGCAAAGAAGCCATTTGGGTTTTTTTGTTAGGAGTAAAGTGTTAACTTGGAGTCACAGTGTTGTCTCATAGCCTCTGTTTATTTTACAGTAACATATGCAGATTGCTCACTTCAGTGCTTTAAGCAGAAATACAAAACATATTGAAAATACATCTACAATAATAGCAAATTATAAAATTCTGGAAATCAGATTTGAGGTTCTGGGCTCTTTGAAGTCAGTAGCGCTCAAACTGTTCGATCTCCAGTAGTTTTCTTCATAAAACACTGTCCCATATTATAACGATTTAACTTGCCACTAGCCTCATGCTAAAGTTCACTAACTGGACCATAACACCCTATTATCTCACCATGACTTAATCCCATTCTTAAAGAGGGTGAAACCTATTAAAAACGGTATTAAATAAGAATGCTTTCAGGGAACACATCTCCTAATTCTTTCTACATGATTCTGCAGAAGCGTTTTTAGAAATAAATACTGCATTTCTATTTTTTTCCTGAGCACACTATTCTTAATGACAGACCTGAAGTGAATGTTTACAGTGTACATTTCTAATTTTCGGTATAGCTGCCTTATAATTATCTGATTTAATTTCTTTGGCCCTTTATCTTGCCTATTTAGATGCAGATCTCTCCTGTTGAGTGCATGGCACCTGACACAAAAGGGCTAAGATCTCTGTAGAAATCCTAATAAAATGTTATTGATAATTCAACGAGTTACCATCTAAACTTTACTAGTGAGGTTTTATATATTTTATCAGCAAGAAAACAATATATTACCTGTTCTCAGCAATTTTTTTTTGCCAGTACCTTATGAATGTAGAATACTGACTTTTTAAGTCACAACATGTCAGTTTCAAAAGGAAACACCAAACATATTTGGAGAATAAAATCACTATTAAATGGATTAACAATAGATTTGGCTTCAATGTAATAAATCCAGAGAGACTCTGCAAACACAGGAACTAGCTGCATTTTCTACACAGATTTATTTCCTACTATTTAATGTACATAAAACACATGAATTTAATTTGTTGTTGGTATTCTTTACCAAGAGGAAAGTCAAGAAAAAATCCATACAACTATGCATGAGTGTAATGTTAAATATGAGAAAATAGCGTATTGTACCAATCAGACAAGAATTCACACCAAAAGGGTTATTAGGGGATGTTCACACTGATTTGGGGGAGGCCAAGGCTGACTGGGCCTGGGGGTTAATACACCCTACCACCAGTACGGAATAGTCCTGGAGGCTATGTATCTGGGAAACTGGACTTTCTCTGCTCATGCTCTTTCTGATCAGACCTGTCTTTTTCTGGCAGCTTTTGCCAGCAATCAGATTCACTGGAAACATAAAAGAGAAAATGATTGCTGGAGTTGTGCTGAACAAGCTCAGCGTTATCTTTCTTCTAGCTCTGTTTGCCCATACGCACAATGAAAGGAAGCTGGCGGAGGTCCTGGTCCAGGAAAAGAATTAAGGGCTTTATCATCAGACAATATGCTGAGCAAATTGCAGACCACAAACTACTCTCTTCAGAGTACCCCTGAAGGACTCGTGGCTGAACTCGGTGCCTTAGAGCCAAAAGGAGGAAGTACACGGCGGTTGTAAAGATGAGTAGCCAGACAATGAGGGATGGTTGTGCAATGTCTACTGTTGAGCGCCGGGCCAAGAACACATCAAAAAGTCTAAAATTCTAAAGCCCTGAAGTCCTGGTAATTTTTATTAGTTTCAAAAGCTGCAAAAACCCATCATACTTTTTATTCCAAAATTTTTGGTTGTCCACATAATAATACTCCAAAGGAGTTCACATGGATTGACAAAGGCATATAATGAAGCTGTTAAACAAGAAGAGAACTATTTGTTTAATAGTGGTTCCATTCCATAGGAATCAATGAAAGAGGATTTTAAAACCAGGGAGTTAAAAACCAAAAGGACTTGCATACCCAGTGAAATAAAATCTTTCTGCCCTTTGTTATCATACCATCCTTCCTCAGATTCTGGTTTGAGGTGTACCAGGGGAGAGATTTTAACACTATATCCTGTAAAATTAAAAATCATGAAGCAGATCTTTGACAGAGTGACTGAACTCCTTTGAGGTTTTGAGATGATTTTGGAAACTTGGAAGGAGTCCAGATTTTTCCTAAGGCTTTGTTTTCAATCCAAAATAATCTGGAAATAATGCCTGTAACATCAATGATATTAATGTATACCTGTAAAAAGTACATAAACTGGTGGAAATATGTCTGCTTAGTCTTCTCAAATAACGATATGAACCTCGTCTTAACATGATCACCTCACACAAATACTTTTGAACGCCAAGCCGTTTGAGTGTTATTTAAAGGTATTTTTTTTTCCCGTTATAAGTTGATGTACACACAGAAAGAGATCTGAAAAATACTGAGCAGAAATCTAATCCACCAAAAATCTTTATGGATAAACTGTTCCCCTAGTAATCCCTCAATCTATAAACACCCCAATAAGACATCTAGAGAAAATAGTTTGAAATTCTTATAGACTCTGTTCCTCTGAAGATGCTGCAAAGCTGGTCTACTAACACTGGTTAACTAGTTACATAAGGAACCCGGGAGTCATAAGCACTGCTCAATTTGCTGAAATGAGAGGCTTTCTTCTTTTCCCTGCCTCTAGCTTGAGGATCAAATTTTCCATACAAATTGGCATGGTGTGGTAGATTTTCCCTCTGCTATTCCATATCCTTGATATTCTCTGCGTGGGGAACTGCCGCTAATGCCAAAGGGATGCTTGGCTCGTTGTGCTCTCCCGATAGCTACTTCAGAAATGCTGTCAGATTAAATAGCGAGGGACAGCAGCGTTTTAGCCATGATCCATCAGGCGGATCTGAGAGGAGCCGTTTGCCCTGAGAGAGGATAGACTTTCGAGACATATGGTGCTATAATGGGGGGGTGGGGATTTTTCAATTCCAATCCACCCATTCCGGATGAGAGAGACTGAGCTAATACCCTCGTGTATGGTGCACTGCATCTAGCTACGGAAGTAGCGTTAGGGTGGAATTTATGGACTCTCTAAATTGTTTGCCAGGAAATGTTTACTAGCTATGCACAATAAACGACTGTGAAAGCGTATTCCTGTGTTTAATACGATACGGTTTTTTCCTTATATTTGGGTCATACTGTTATGATACCAATAAAGGAAACCTGAAAAAAAAAAAGCAGAAAAGAAAACAAACAAGCAATGTATGTTCATATTTATGGAACTTCATTTGGGAAAGTCCGATTGACTACAAATTGTGCAGTGTAAACTTACTGCCAGGACCCCTGGATACATGCCATGCCTTCCATATTAGAAATTAAATATATGACTTATTTTTAGATCAAAATATTCTCATCATCAGCTCAAGGTATGTTTTTAAAAAAGCTTCATTACCACAGCTGCAGGGGGTCGTGCACAACAAAATTAGCGTACATGTATAAGAAAAGACTACCTACCAACTTACCAAAACGTGTATATAGCTTCACAATTTAGAAATCAGATAGGCAGTTTTGGATCACAGGAATCTTGGAATTTTGCTCTGGGATGTGACTCTCTCTTCCATGTAGCTCACTGTTGTACCAGGGACTACTGTACAGTTTTATAGGGTGTGTTAGATTAGATACATTCCCAAACATTTTTCTCCACTAAGAAGGAAAGTCAGAACTTTCTCTGGCAATCTGTGCAAAGAGAACTTTCTGCTCCTTCATTTGATTTAATGTGAGGCATCTGTTTTAATATAATGCATCTAAGAACTCTCCCTATTATTAAAAGACGGTGGGCACAAACCTAATGTGTTTTCATCGTACAGTAAGGGTTTGAGCCTGGAGGTAAACTTGTATTTTGCGTGGCTGAACACCCTCTTTCAGCATACCCATATGTGTATTTACACATGCAGCATGCTGTCCATGATGGGATTTTCAAGTTTAGTACCTTTGTAACAATGCAGTTTCGTGGTCTCTACTTGCATTTTCTGCAAACAAGAGTGACTATGATAAACAGACACACCTTCCCCCTTGCTTGCTATGAATATAACAGAGGAGATTAGCTGATAGAAATAAGAAGAAAAGAACATTTAAAATTAGACATATCAACCTCTACATCAGATTATTTAACAGTTTTAGTGCAATTAAAAAAAAAAGCATTAATAAAATATTTTATCCACCAGGCTTGTTTCAAAATACAATTTTCAGGAATGTTGGTTGCTTAATTTTTTTTTTCTTTTTGTAATCACAAGGAATAGTATCTAAGTTTCCCTGCACTTTTTAAAACTGCTTTTACAGTCTAACAATGAAGTTGATCCTGTGAGGTTGTTGGGGAAAAGACTCAGCACTTCCTCAAAGTGAAGTATGAAGACAGTTCTTGTTGTAAAACAGTTAAAGGGTGAATTGCTTCTTTAAAATGTTTTCAGTCTCTACCAAGCTGATCACAGTAGTAAAAGTATATGAAGAATACATTATTTCTAATACGACTAGAGGTAAAATGCAGTAATAATAAAGAGGCACTTTAAGTCATCTTAGTACAGCAAAAATTCCTTCTACAAAGGGGAATGTGTAGATTTGAATGCACTAAGAACACATGATTCATACTGTGGGATATTATTTTTGATTCAAATGTCATTGTTTCAAGCAAAAGAGGTTTATGTAAGAGGTTTTTTCCTTTTATATAATAAATACCTACCTCAGCTTAAACCTATTGCCTACAATTAGTGAGACAAAAAAAGCAAAATGCTTCAAAGGCAGTTTACCCTGGACAGTGTCTGTTTAATTAGTTTTAATCGGAGTTGCATTGGGTATCGAGAAGGAAAAGGCACGACTTCTAGCATAACACAGCCAAGAAGCTGACATGTCTCATGCCTTTCTCTTCCATTAGAGACATGCTATGCCTCCAGATGCTGCAGTCTGGATTTAGGGGCATACACTGCTCTTGCACAAGTAAGAGTTGCATATGTTATGAGTTAATTTCGTTTTGTTGTGTTCTTTTGCACATGGTGTTTTTGAAACAGTTAAATGGAAAATATTTTTAGTTTACCATCTTGTATTGAAATACACTTGGATTATTAAATAAAATCTAAATCCCTAAGTGATACGTTCTACAGCTCAAATGCACAAGTGCTTAAAGTTCATGGACAAATTACCTATGAGGGAATTACACAAATCCAGACTGTCCCCATGTGCTGTACTTTGCATTTGTGTCTCAGTCAGCTGAAAAGTATGCCAAATAATACACCTCTTCTTACAGCTGACCTTCACTAAGCCCACAGTGCTAGATATTTTTCATTTGAAAAAAAATGACATACAAATAAATGGACTTCACACTTTTATTGTGGGCATCTAATTTAAATGAAATATATGAAAATGAAGAAATGAAGGTGACTACTTAAAGTCAAAGTTTCACTGCACCGGAGACCAATATGTAAACTTAGACTATGTGAAAGTGCCTCAGATAGTCCCTTACTGGAATACTTTATTGAAACCAACCTGAGACCTATCCCATCGTATCAAAGGACATGCAAGTGGGATGCTTAATAAAGCACGACAAGTACAAATATCTTGGAAAGGTTTATTTCAAGAAGTAGTATAATATATTCACAGCTCATCAGTAGAGCTGCATTCTGTTTTGGGGAAATAAAATTAAAAATTACTTTGTGCAAACATGGCTTTGGAAGGAGTCAGTCTCAAGGTATGTCTCTCGGAGGTTTCTTCATGACAGTTAAGAACTCACCTATGTGTTTTTAATATCACTGATGCCTTACAATAGTTTCCAAAATCTTTGAAAATTTATCTGCAAGTTATGCACTTCTTGGCATATATTTTTTAGGGAAGTCTAAGCTGGTTTTTTTTTTATTTATTTTTCTCAGTCTTTCACAAGACAAAATATCTGCACCTAAAAACACCCTCAGTTTAGTCTAAAATAATAATTTCAAACAGTTGTTTGCATTTAATTTCTCCTATCAAGTATCTGTTGTTAGCATTATTTGATATTAGATTTTGGGGTGCATGATGCTGCTATGCATTAGCAATTTTTAGGTCTTTTTTACCTATACTTATTATTTATGACTGTTGCAATTCTGAAAATGTTTCTAGTCAAGTAAATCCATGAACACAAATAGGACTCTGTGAAAACACAGGATTGCTCCCATGTGAAACTGGTGAAATGAATAGACCCCGCACTCTGCCGGGCAGTGAATATCTTTTTGTTCTGAATACTAGCTAGTTAGGGGTTTCTGCTCCAAGTCTAGAGCTCATCACACTATAAATCATAGCAAACACACCTGCAAAGTAAATAACATAATCCCAGCAGCTATTAAAACCTTGAGATTTTGTAATTATTTATTCTTGCTGCATAGATACATGCCTATGTGTCTTTTTCTTCCTCAAGAGCAAAGAAAATTAGGGACTACTACAAACACACACGGTGAGAGCAGCATTATACTCATGAACTTGTAAAAGAGATGACAAAAATTAGTGACTTATAACTCTCCCATTGATGGAGGAAGAATTATGAAATATGCCCCCTGCTGCTGGTCCTGCAAGGACTTGGAAATGTCAGCCAGGAGACAATAAATATTTTACATAGTGGTATGTTTTTGTCTCTTTCAGACTTTTTACTGTAAGCATTCTGTGTATTTACCTGATTGACGGGTGTAAGTCTTAGCATAAATATTTTGATGCACAAAGTTATCAGTCATCCATATTTTTTATTCTGGGTAACTGAGATTTGAAGTATAATCAGCAAAATGATAATTTTGCAGCACAGTTAGATGCAAACATGGTTAAAAATATGGAATGATGAAAGTGCCCTTCACCTTTCTTCCATGCACAACAGTGTCTGTATTTTCAATGGGGACTCCAGTAAAATGTCTTTTAAATACATACACAGATCAAAATCCAATCCAATCCAATTCAATGTGTATCAAACCATAAAATGATTAAAGTGTAAAATACAAGCCTTTCTTTTCCCTCTGTGATTAGTAATTTTATGAGGAAAAATGGACTGAGTGTAGCGTGTAATTGTCAAGATCTGGAGACAACAAAATGGAAAACATATTTTTCAGGCATTATTGATTTGCCTGCATATGCATTTTAAGTACTTTTATAAATACAAATGAAAGATATTTATTATTAAACTGCCCTACAAAGCTTGTCAATAGTTGTTTTCTAGTTCAAGTATTTTTAAGTGGAGATGATACTAGAAAGAATAAAAAATGATATTAAATTGCAATGCAACATGCTGATTGGGAAACAAATAGTATTGTGCAAGAGGGTTCAGTCTGCAAATAAATTATCTATTTAAAAGTTTTGAATATGACTTCTGGGATTTTGATTACCTAATGTGAAATGCAAGTTTCCCATAGCTCAGATTCTAAGAGCATTCCTGAAACATCATAGCTCAGGTGAGAAGCCTCAAATACATTCACAGTTTTAATACTTCAGCAGTTTATTTAAATTAAATAGGAAGCATAAGATATTTTACTAGCTACAGTGGGCTGGCAATTCAAATAACTTTTAATGATGTAATGCAAACTTGTAAATCATTTTCATTTTGGGCCTCATGGCTCAGCACTACTTTTCTGTAATATACTAAATTGTTGGCATAACTTTAAAATTTGTAATACTTGGAGATCATGAAAATAAGAACAGAAGCCATATGTATGTGGGAGAAGTAGCTGAAAATATGGATTCAGGCTTAAAAGTTTTTACAGATCTTTCGTATTTAGATATAACAGTCTTTAAAGCAAAAATTGTGTCTTATAAGTGTTAAACCATGGCACATGTAAGCGCTACAGAGAGTGAAATGGAAGTACACCACAGAAATGCAATGTTAAAATTATGTGATACACATTGTGGTAGCACAATTTCTCAGAAAAAAAATGTTTTTATGACTAAGTATTGTAAAGATACTGGTGTACCATAGGTTTATGAATGGTAAATGTGATTATCGTCAATTTTAGTCAGGGATCCAGTATTTTTGACTAGTCAGTGAACAATTATTCATTTTCTGTGCTGGGATTTTCAGTTAAGGCATTCAAGCATCTCTGAAATGATGCATAATCCCCAGGCTTTATTACTGCGTATATCTGTGGGTTTACATTGCAACACAGGTACCAAGAGAAACAAATTATATTGCTTCAGTGGGAGTTAAACTGGCAAAAATTTGGGGGGAAAAAAAAGGCTGAAAAAAAATATACATCTGTTGTGAATCTGGATTGACTCTAAGGTTAAATGATGCCTGCATTCACCAAATTGCCATGGAAAAATACGAACTGATCATAATTACAGTAGAATAAAACTTTGTCCCCTTGCTTTGGTAGGCTCCTGAGTACAATAAAAACTTTGGCTAAAAGAAACTGAATTCATATTTGTAAGCTTTCCCTTTGACAGTAGGGAAAATATTCTTAAATAGTGTAAATTGCTATCCTTTTGCTGACTTCAGCAAAGTTATGACAATTTATATCACTCAAATGGTGGTCCCCAAGTATGACTTATCTATCTGATTTTACTGTAACATGTATATTGCAAATATGCAAAACACACACTAGAAAGAATGGACAAGAATCCTACTTACATTCTGATAAATATTCAGGAAGGTGGTCCTTTCAGTCCCCAACGTAAAAAATCAGAAAGACTACAAAAGTCCTGAAGAGGAGGAATTGTACACTGGTTCGTTCAGGTCAATTTTACATGATCTCTTTCCCTATAAATGGTAAGTTAAAAAACCAAAAACGACCCACCAGCAAAACCAAGAAACACAGAGTGAATGCAAATAGTAGCCTGTACATGAAAATATAAATGATGTTCCAAACTGTGTTGGCTCCAGATGTTTTTACGAGTTAAACAGTTTACTGTTTTCACATATTTAAAACATTCTATTTTTTTTCACTTGATGTTTATAAGCTTTGGGCAAACTTGCTGGCATTGATTTAAGTTATGCTTTTGTACCACATGTAGGTTAAACACATATTCTGGAAAGATACAATGTGAACAAGAATTCAATCGTTAATATTGAGAGTTAATAACTGCTTACAATTTCTCCAGTAATTATTCTCAGTTATTACTGAGAAGCTTTGCACCAAAGTTATAACTAAAAAGTTATATTTTTTTACAAAGGATGCTATCATATAGCCATAGGTATTTGATAACTGCACAGAAACTTTCTGAATCATTTCAGAAAGTGTTTGAAGCTTATTTGCCTTAACATTAGTTGCCTATATTTGCATTCTCCTTATATAGTTTAAAATGAAAGAATAAAGCTCTGCAGAGAAATGCGTTCCCAGTTCATGCGTGCTAAAAGCTGATTTTTAAAGAAGTAATATGAGCACTTGATGCAGGATTTGTGAGCTTATTTGGGACCTCAGAAGCCCAGGGAAGCATATTCCTGATTAGTCAGATTTGGTTATGAAGCTATTGACAAACACGGAGCTTTGCCATTATAGCTTTGTTATTGCATTCTTCTATTTCTTCTTCTTCACCTTTAGGAACCTCTCCCACCCCTTCCTAAAAAGTCCTATTTGGCTTGTCTCTTATTTCTCTTGGAAACCTTATCTTTCTCCCTCCCCCTCGCACCCTCTCACTTTCTTCATTGTCGTTCACTTATTTCTTTTTTTTTTTTTTTTTTCTTTTGGTCATGTGCGAGAAACCTTGCATGGCCATCCTTTAGAATTAGGAAAAGGCATTTTTACACCGCCTTGGCTTCGGGACTTCCCGACCCCTTCACCGTTGTGGCGGTGTGAGGGCTCCAGCGGCGGCGGCCCTTGAAGGAGGGGTCCCGGCATTCCTGTCCCGGCGGCCCCGGCCCCCCCGACGGTGAATCGCCCCCGTGGCCGGGGCGGGCGGGCGGACACAGCAGGTTGGAGAGCGGCGGAGGGCAGCGCTGCGGTGCGGTGCGCTGCGGTGCGCTGCGGTGCGGAGGGGCAGCCCCGCC